>PNEQ01114743.1:0-14636 GCA_003012365.1 Medauroidea extradentata | reverse complement strand
GTCATCCACTCAATATTTTTATTTGGAAACATGGGACAATTTTCTGAAAAGTGACCTTCATACATAAATAGTTAGCATGTATTGGAAAATTGGTTTCTAGGCCCGTATTTGATAAGTTCGTTTTGGATTTTTACACTTTTATTTTTTTCTGTGCGCAGTGTTGGTTTTGACTCTACCTGGGGTATCCCATCCATTTCCTTTACTGGAGATATCATATATTTTCATTTTAACTTATAATTCTGTTTGTGGCCTGTTGTGCCGACATTTTTGTTTGTTTCTGACTTTTGTATTTTCTGGGGAAACTGTTTCTTGTTAACTGACCTCAATTGTTTGTTTTCATGTGGTGTAGGTTTTCCTATCGATATGGTATTATGGTTAATTTGTTCAATTTTTCTGTTTTTAAATTTCGCCTGTACCTGCCTATCCCTGTGTTGAATTGGTAGTATTAATAAACATTTATTATCTGGTTTACAGTTTCTATGAGCTATCTGTGAATACGAGGGTTTCTCTGTGGTGCCTTTTTGTGTCGTGTAGGGCAGGATGTAGGGGAGATATCTACGTCCTGTGAAACTCGTGTTTTGTCTTGGAGACTGTTTTACGAAGCCTCTGATTCTGTGGTATGTAAGGGGTTTGTTGGAATGGATTGAAGCTAAAAGGTATTGGCATGTTTGCAAATGGAAATGGTGGTACTGTGAAGACTGGTCAGGTGGCATGTACGGAATTCTGTTTTGTTGCAGTGTGTGTCTGTTTGCATGTTTTGTGCCGAGCTGTGTTTGTACTTTTCGTCTGTTTGTTGTGCCTTGTGATTCTGAATTTGTGTCGTGAGTTTAGAGAGTTCTAATTTTAGTTTTTCATTCTTGACTTTCTGCTTCTTCTTTGTTTACTTTTTGCACTTTGAGAATGTTTCGATTGTACCTAAATTGTGCTTCTTCTATGTGTTTTATGTTCTGTTAGAGTAGTGTTTTTTATTACTCCTAATTTATCTACTAGTGATGGCAGAAGAGATTCCCACAAAATCTTCATGATTTCTTGTTCTTTTAAGTTCATGCCTGCCTTGTCTTCTACTGTAGAGCAGTTGTCTGAATTAACGTTTGTTTTCTCTTTGTGTGGAGAATGTGTACATTATTTTTTCCTGTAAGTAATTCCGTGTTAGTTGTTCTTGAGGTGTGTGTGTAATGAGCTTTTGATATGTGTGTTAAGCTGTACCTACCTTGTAAGTGAAATTCCAATCTCTTAAATTTTTTGTTTCCTCTCATTGGTAAATTTCGCAAAATTTTTTGTATGTTTTCAAAAATTCTTCAATGTTTTCACCTGTGTTTCAGTGTTTTAATTATTTTTGTAATTAGGGTTTAGCTAATTTTTAAGTTCACATGATAAAACCTCTAATTTCATTTAAATTAAAAAAATTGTTAAACAAAAATTCTACTTGTTATTAGTTGTAAGCACATAATGTTTAATTATATTCAAAAGTGTATGTAATTTAAGTGGTTAAGTGTAAGAAAAGGTAAAATGCCTTAACTTCGCCACATTATTAATGAAGAGGTTATATTATTATTATTATATAAAGTTACCTATTTGGATTGGTTGTTGGACGACAATTCGGAATATTGATTTGTTTTCTGCTGTTGAGCCTAGTCTGTCTGGTCTTATGTAAATTAAAGTGTTTTCTGGAGTATTTTGATATGTGTGGGTGAATGATACTGTTTGTTTTGCAATGTTGGAGAAATGATTAGGAATTTCGTATTCTTGTGATGTCTGTTGCATATATTGCCTAGTGATTGGTCTGCCTGTGTCAGTATTTTCCTGTATATCTGAGTAGGAATTTGACTGGCTGTTATGATCTATAATTTGTGTAGAAAAACTAGGTCCTGGATTAACTGTAAGAAAATCACATAAGTCTTTAATATTTTTGCTTAGCAGAATCTTTTGCCATAAATTACATTAATATTTTTTTGTTAGTGAAGTGTTTTGTACCAAATGTGTAACAAAATGAACACTGCACTCAAGTCTATGTTACTAATATTTCTAATATCTATTGCTACGTCTAGAACTCCTGGGAACGAGAGCTAATGAGGGATAGGTTAATGTAAGAAATATAATGAGACAGGATGAGGGTGGTGGACGGGGGTTGCCTCACTTGGCAACGGAGGGTCGGGATCGAATGTGCCTCGACAAATGTTACAAAGTTTAGTCGGGAAGGAGAAGATAAATACGGTAGAGATGAAAGGTAACAACATTTATTAGAATATAAGAAACAATGAACAACAGTAATACAGAAATAGAGGCGAGTGGAAGGGTTATGTGAGGCGAGACAGGAGATTGGTGAGGGATCGCTCTCCTTCCCTGAGCCAACAAGAACTCACCGCTCGTCTGCCGCCATTGGACTTAGTTCTCTAGTCAGAGGGTCGCTCCCAGACTCGAACCCAGAGTCCCTAGGTGCGGTCGCCACTGGAGCATAAGACTCACTCAGCGCAGACTCTTTTCTCCAACTCTCCCTGGTAGCTAGCTCGATGGATATACCATTCTTCGCACCCCCACCAGGCCGTCAAAATCCTACCCTCTGATTGGCTTCCAGCTATGCCCAGAGGCGGAGCAATCCCTGCTGAATCCAGTAGTTTGCAAGGGTGTTGAGTAAGTGTTAATACCCACTGAACTCTTCAAGTCATCGGATTCCTGGGATACCACTGTTGCCACAATCCGCCACTTCTTGGTAACTTGTTGACTACCCAGCACCCACATACCGCCTTTCTACGACGCCACCGACGCCGCGGGATTGCGACACTGTAACAACATCCGTCATCAAAACAACTTCCTGTTTCGTGTCATAAGTGTTGCATGTCAGTGCCGGGGTGTATTTTGATGACGTACGCATCGAAAAAAAAAAAAAAAAAAACATACCACATACACTTCCAGATGAAAAAATTGCGAGTTTTTTTTTTTTTGCCAACGGTACGATTGTAACACAATATTCATTAAACGCCTTCGACATTCTTAATAGTCACTGTCGTATTCGACATTCTGAACTTTTCTTTGATTTTTCCAGTTTCCAGCAGATTCCAGACAGTGCTGATTTCACCATTCACTCCGTCCTTTAAGCTTTGCATGCAACTAATACATTTTACTCGAAAATAAACGGATACCTGGAGATAAAGGGGCTGGTACGGTCACGGGCATCCTGTATATTACAAATAGATATTAGACACATAAATTTATTATTTACAAAGTAGATATTTACTAACAATGATAATTCAGCTCACTTCCACTTACTCCCTCCCCTCCACACACGCTGTTACCATAATCCAGTCATCGAACCCCAACCATCCCCCGAAAAACTGACGAGTTGTATATAGATTTATTAACATACTTATCGATAATTTCCGAAGCAATTGATGTAGAACTATACATTTCTTTTCTCAATGTAAGTGGAAACTAACCTAACCAGTTTTAAATCAGTTATGTAGATATAGAAATTGACATGTTATAATTATTATAAAAAATGGTCTTCTAAAAATAAAGACAACATATGTAAAAGTTTGGATAACGAACAGTTAAAATATGTAACTTGGTTACAATCTGTTCCGTCATTCCCGCGAAATGTGTATAGGCAAAAAAAATGTATTCATTTCATAAGAGCTTAGAAAATGACGAACCTAACACATTATTAACCGCACAAATACAATGTTTGTATAAAAACACATTATAATCAACCCAGTACACCCGAAATATGACAATATCTTAATTTATTTACGTAATTATACTGTCAAACATTGCGAGCCCACAATATTACACTCTACTCTACTCAAACTTTGGATAGCAATCTTCGGAAGTCTAAAATGTTGTTCATAAGATATCTGAGCAGTAATTTTTCAAAATTTCATACACAAAGTACGCAGTTAGGTAACTTGACTTTTCTATATTTTGTTCATTCCTTGTACATATTTTCAAAATGGCGGCATTTTCACATTTTTTGTCACATGAGAAATCCGAGGAACCACATTTCAGAATTTCGTCAATGTAGGCATGGGGTACATATGATTTGCCTTTTGTGTATTATGTTCGTTACGTATTTTTACTTTCAAATTGGTGGCCATTTCAACATTTTTAAACATGCGGAATATCTGAACAACCATATTTCAGAATTTAACCGAACTAGTTATACAATTAGTACACAGTTAAGATGATATTGCTTATTTGATATGTCCATGCCTTATTAATATTTGAAAACAACGCTCTTCTTAATATGTTTTGATGGCATCAGATATCCGAGTAAATATTTTTTTAGAATGTTATCAAATTCGGTTTACATTTAGTATTAAGGTAGCTTAACTGTTTTATATTTTATTTCATTATGCTTATGTTATCAAAATGGCTATCGCTAGAACAATACTTGTACACCTACAGGAACCATTGTCAAAACATTGATCAAACTCCGCACGCATGTAGTATTTGTACAGTGACTTTAGTTGCATGTATTTTGCATTCATTTATATCGATAACTGTGGACATTTAAAAAAAATAAATGTTTGAGGCACCATTTTTCAAAATTCCATCAAACTCGGCCTAGATATTATACAGTAGGCCTATGTTTTCTATTCATGCTGGGTTTTTATTTTTGAAACATAAGTATACTTTATTTAAATTTATCAAGCTCGTTACATGTAGTAATTAGGTCACATAGTTTCAATATTGTAACAACTTTGCTGTCCTGGGCAGAGCCAGGTTCGCTTGGGATGGAGGACTTATTGTAATTGAATAAATTAATCAAATTAGGGTTCTTAATTTATTCTACAGTGTACAAATCACTCTATATTAATTACATACCACTTTCAATAAACATTTACTTATATGATATATAGATTACCTAACTAAGAGTCTTAAGTTATTCTAATGTTGGCTAAAAATGTCTATCTCGCTCAGTTCTCCAGTTGCACAGTCTCTACGTAAAATGTCTCGCCAATCCCCACTACATACAACTAAACATATTCGCTCACTTACAGTTACTCACACCACTCCTGGAAAGTCACCTTTGTCCACAGTAGCACAGCCTCTTCGCTGGTCTCCCTCGTTCACTCACCGCGCACACTCACTGACTAATCGCCGAACAGACTATTTCAGCCCGCGTAGAACCTGCTTATATAGCACTTGCGCCGACGTCCAGAACATTCTCTCAGTTTGCCGACAGGGCTGGGTGACATAAGTTGAACCTTCCCGATGCTTCGACAACACTCAGTCACGCCCGAGCTGAATGCCTGTCAATTGGTGATGGAAAGATGCCCATTCAATCAAAAGGATTGACGTCAGTCCAGCTGTGACGTCAGTAGGTCCGAGCAGGTCGGGTGCCGGGAGCAGGCAGCTGGGGGCAGGGGGAGGGCCGCATTCCAACATCCTAGCAGCCCGGGCAGTATGTAGCAAGCGAGTGGTGGTTGCAGGGAGGAGGGGTGGTGTGCCCCTTCAGTCGCTTGCCTGCGAGGGTCACTGACTCGTTACACTGCCCCCTCCTTAAGTCTGCTCGTCCCGAACAGACTCCTCATCTTCTGAACCTTCATAAAAAGCCAGTCGACCAATGTGGACAACCTTGGGTTTAGCCCGAGAGCCACTGTGCCATATCCTGAAGACCACATCGTTGATTTTTTTGCTGTCTTATAAGGGCATTCCCAGTTTTTCTGAAGCTTGGGGCAGTATCCCTTCCGTCTTATCGGGTTATACAACCATACCAGTTGTCCTTCCTCAAATTACTCAGTTGATGCTCTCCGATCATACTTGGTCTTCATTCCTGAGATGCTGCCGGGCGAAGTCATCTATGTCCAATAACTTCCTACGTAAATCACTGGCATAGTCTGGGGTGGTTACCTCTTCTTCAGATGGTCGTCCAAACAGTAGGTCACTAGGGAGGTGGAGCTCTCTCCCAAATAGCATTTTCGAAGGTGTTACCCTTGTAGACTCGTGGACTGCAGAACGATAGGCTGACAAAAATAATGGCACCTTGGTGTCCCAATCCTTATGGCTCTCTGACACAAATATTGACAGATACTTCTCCATAGTGCGGTTTAGTCTTTCGACCATCCCATCTGACTGAGGATACAGTGCTATGGTTCGTGTATTCCTCATACTCAGAATCCTAGTAACCTCTTGGAATAGGGTCGCCTCGAATTTTTTTCCTTGATCTGAATGTAGCTTAAGTGGAACCCCGAATCTCAAGAAGACATGTTCCACAAGTGCATCGGCCAACTTACAAGCTTCTTGGTTTGGGATTGGTATTACTTCTGGCCTGTTAGTAAAGTAGTTTTGGGCTACAAGGAGGTATCGGTTTCCCATCTCGGTGGTTGGTAAGGGGACCAGAATATCTACAGACATCCTTTTAAAGGGGGCACCGACATTGCATTTCTGGAAGTGACCTCTTCCTTTAATTCTTGGCCCTTTTCTTGCTGCACAAGTGTCATGCATTCGGTACCACTTTTCTACATCTTCTCAGCAATGGAGCCAGTAGAATCTCAGGCGGACTCTGTCAAGCGTTTTGTTGATGCCAAAATGTCCACCAGTCGCAGTGCTATGCAGTTTTTTCAGCACATCTGGGACCCTACAATCTGGCAAAGCAAGTTGAAATCGCATTTTTTTTCATTGTTGCTGTCCCACTTCCTATACAACACACCATCTCTGAGGATGAGGGAATTTCACTGTGCCCAATATGATTTGATTGTGGTCCCTAGGCTAGATATCTCCTCCCATCTTGGTCGTCGGTCTTTTTCTTTCCATTCCACTAAAGGGCATAGGTTGGGATCATCCAATTGGTGTTTCTTCACTTCTTCACCACTCCATAACTGTGTCTGGCTTTCAGAAGTATCTTCTCTGATTTGAGTCCTACATACAATTCTGGACTCACTATTCTTTACTTCTTGGCGCTCACAGTGTCGACAAGATGGTTCACAGGACCTCCGTGAGAGGGCATCTGCACTACTGTGTAGACGGCCAGGTCTGTGCTGTATTTCAAAATCATATTCCTGAAGATGCTGTACCCAATGTGCTATCTGCCCTTCTGGGTTATTGAAATTTAATAACCATCTTAATGAAGCGTGATCGGTATGTACTACAAAACACCTTCCATAAAGATAAGAATGAAAATAGGAAATTGCCTTCACAACAGCCAAAAGCTCTCTACGAGTCACACAGTAATTTCTTTCATGCTTATGAAGTACTTTACTGAAATACTCAAGTGGCCTCTCTTTCCCTTCCTGAACTTGCGACAGCACAGCACCAATACCGACATCGCTAGAATCAGTATCGAGAATGAACTAACCCTTACTGTTTCGAAAACCCAGGACTGGGGGGTGATGTCAATAATTCCTTTAATCTCGCAAAGGCAGCCTCACATTCAGTGGTCCAATGAAATTTTCTTCTTGCCTCTGTTAATTCATGCAGTGGCTTAGCAATTGTTGCGAACTTCTAATTATGTTTTGTCGGCTGGTCGAGGCCAATCTCTGATGGATTTCGTCTACTCTGGGTCGGTCTCTATTCCATGGGACGATACTACATGATCCAAAAATTTAACCTTCTGCTGAAAGGGTTTACACTTCTTAGGGACCAGTTTCAGGTTGGCCACAGAAATTTTCTGGAACACAGCATCAAGTTCCATGAGATGTTCATCGAATGTCTTGCCGGTGATGACGATATCATCCAGGTAAACCTGACAGGAGTCTAGTGGAAGAATCCCTTTACCATGAAAAGACCAATACGTAGAAAACTTCAAAGTGCTAGAATATGTTCCTCTTAAATAAGCCTGTAGTTTGACATGGTTCTTGGTTCCACTGCAAGCCCGCGTTCCTGTCCTGTCGCTGCTTTTGCGATTAGTTCCCTCCTTGAATGTTCCAGTGCTCTAGCATTGCCTATCTTTAGCATATTCAGCATGTGTTGTGGTGGATTTAGATTAAGTTTCTTATATGTTTCATTACGTCCCCAAACTGTTCCAAACCTGTCTAGTTATAAAATTACCAAACCGTTCCGAAACAGGCATCTAAGATGGCTGTTCATGTATATTCAGTTACAGAACTAGCTAATTATAGTAACAAAGAATTATTTTCTCCTGTGATAACCTCTGACAAAATCGTAAATATTTTGAAATAAAGGATGTTTGTATGGTACAGACCTGTATTAATATGTTGTTTGTGCCCCTTCTTTACAACTGTCAATTAGTCTTCGTTTATTAATTTCTGCCATTTTCTCCACTTATGCAAGTCATAACCTACGATGCCGCAACATGTTGCTTTCTGTAACTGTATAGGTCCTATAAGCAACAGCTTATTTTGTAAGCTCAAACATAATTTTCACAAGTTTGTTCTTCAGATAACCAGACTTAGTTATATGTTGTATTTTATGAATGACTACTTGATAGTTTTTAAGCCTAAAATCCTAAACCATCACTTTCAATTATACTAATCGACAAAAGATTACAACGTAACTTTGGGACATACAGTACATATCTAAGCTTACATTTTACTATCTCGATAACACCCATCTTTGTTGCGGTTAGGTCTTTCCCTTCTTTGGCTACTTGAATCCTAACCTGCTCCTTACGGTCGATTACTCCACTACTGAACAGACTTGCATTGTTCACTGGTTGATTGGTTACTCCAAAGTTCAGGGACGGATCTAGGACAGGCAGACAGCCCGGGCGCCGGGTTGGAGCAGGCGCTGGCTGAGCTGGAGGGAGTGCTGGTGGTACCGAAAATTTATACTTGGGAATGAAATGTAAATTAGTGTAAAAAAGATACAATGTCTAGAATTTATTTTTGTAATTTTATTAACCTCGAACACCACGTCATGTTACAAATAGAGAATTTATAATTGAAGTTGCACAATGGGCACATGTCACAAAATATTATTTTCCAGGTTACAGCTGGAAAATGTATTTCAGTTATGGTTGGATCGAACTGTGCAGAAAGGGGCATTCACAATAGGAACTGTTCCTGCTGATTAGAGGCAATGTTATACGGAAAAGATGCAGAAAGGGCATATAACAAACACATGTGTCCTTTCTGTAAAGTAGGGAATTTTCGTTGATAATCTGTTAACATGGTAAACCTGTAGATCAGCAGTGTTCCGCTATTTCATTTATAGACTGCTTTTCTTAGCGAAATGTCGAGTACAGAGGACGAAATATGTGCCAAAAGAAAGTCAAATAGTGAAAATTATAGAAGAAATGTTACAAAAAGTACAAGAGGGAAAGACGACGAATATATTAACTCGAAAGGAAAGAAAATAGAAACACGGAAAACAGGGGATGACAGTAGGTAAGTGAAAAACGTAACCTAAAAGTAGGTAGGGTATTTCAGATATTGTAAAAATCATTATATTACAAATCGGGTATAGGCTGTTTCCGAACGTTTAGGATTGATCATTGCATCCTAAAAACCATGTAGCTGTAATCCTTCACAATAAAAAATATATAATCGGGGGCACATTTGAATAGCAATATACGGTCCGAATATTCTCAGTCCGTCTCTGGCTACCCTAGCGCTATGTACAAGCCTGGTGTTTATAGGATTACATTCTTGAAAGAAGATACATTGTATGACATCTTGGTATATGTAAATATTTTGCTACGTATGGTTTCAGAATTTTTTAAAATAAATCCTTGAAAGGGTGTATGCAATATATTAAACAATATAGAGAACTTAATTGATTTTGTTGTCTGCTACTATGTTTTAACATGTGAACAAAAATCTCTCCTTGATTCCATAAATCACATTTTTATTAAGCATTTTACAAACAAACATTGTTATATGTATGTACAAGTGCCTCCTAAAATGTTTTGGAAAACTCACAGACGAAAATCTGATACATTGCGTACCCCATTTCAGTGGAATGGAAAACAAAATGCACAAAAGACAGCTTTCTGCAGGGCCTCATCGAGTGTCATCGAGTAGAAAGACTAACTGCTCGGGATGTGAATGTACGTGCATCAGGCTCTTCACACACTCAAGTGAAACACCACCGTCACGGAAATACAATTTTTCGTATAATATCTTGTGCGACGGTTTTCCGATACGAGTCTGCAAAAAGACATAATTCTCTGTTTATGGAATTTCAATGAAAATGGTTAGGAGGCTGTGTAGTTTACTTGTGGATGGCAAAATGCCAGTGGACGGACGGAGCAAACAACGTAGTGGGAATGCTATGTCTGGAGAGATTGGCAGGAAATAACATGACTTCATAAACACATTAGATGTAACGAGACAGGAGAGCATGAGCCACTTGGCCGAAGTACAAGTCCAAAAGGAAAAAATATATACACTAAATTAAATATAAAAAGGTGCAAGTAGTGAATGAAGAAAATACAAGATCCTTAACTATAGAATGAGCCACGGTGTTAGCGAAAAAGTGAGAAAGGTGAATCACTGATGCAATGTAGGGTTAACAGTTTTACTAATTATTAAACAACCTTGTTATCGTTATAATGTTTAAGCAAGCCAAAACATGATCATTATAAAATACTGGTGACTTTAATTATGTTCCCTTAGTGGTACGAACAAACTATAGATTCTACAAAATACACATATAAAAAACTTTCCATTGCCAAAAGACTCACTTGAACAGATAAAAAGTAAAAATCCTTTGTAAAAGTGAAATCTTAACATCGTCTTTTAATGACGGTATACAAATATGAATAAATCAAAAGGTCAAAGTCAAAAGATCATAGTCTAATTAAACACCAATATTCTTGACTAGAAAATAACCCGAAAGAGTCATTTCATATGGCCCTTGCCGATTGCAGTTACAAACTCACATAGAATGGAATAAAGAAACTGCCAAAACGAGAAAACTTTTAAGTGGAGCAATAACGCGGTAATAAACGAGACCACTCACGGTCTTGATCGAGGCTTAAGACCACATTACATCTGCTCAACACTGCAAAAAACTGCAGGAAATACAAACCTGCCCAAAATGTATAAGTCTAATAAACGTTAATAAAGCCGAAGGGAATTTTGAAGAACAGGTCCAATGCAGAAAACAAAAATTACGGTGCCTTACATAAAGAAAAACCCGCCGTCATCGGGATCTTCAGCACTAAACAAGATTTAAATTAAACTAGATCAGATCGCACACCTTGTCCGTTCGGTATGGCTCCTCCAGCAAAAATGTTAACCCCGCCTAGCCACATCAAAGCACATACACTCGATTCGCGCCTGAGCGTCAAAACCATCATAAGCCCAAAGAGGGTGAAAGGGGGAAGGTAGGGTGAAAAAAGGAAACCACTTATGACGAAAGGAAGCAATGACCTCGACTGAAAACACCGCGAAAGATCTCGCAAAATGAAAACATTTTTTGGCAAAAAGGGAAACGGTTCACCTAGGTCGTACTTAGATGCTAGGTTGGACATAGCTTCACAACATGTTTCTAGGAAAATATCCTGAGTGTAAGGGAAGTTATTACTTTTTTCGAGTATATTTTAGAGATAACTTTGACTAGGTATTCCTTAGGTAGGCCACAGGTACATGTAAAGATTTGAACGTTAAAATTAAGGGACCACTAAACGAGACAGCTAAACGTGTAGCCGTAGGGGAGTTAAAGGGGAGTTAATCATTAATAAGCGTAGAGCTAAGAAATTTTATTCTAAAATTAAATCAATTACTGAGAGGTTTCAAGAAGATGAACAGTTTTCCAATGACATTTTTGCTTTAAGTTTTGATTGTATGCAAGACCTACCAATTCCCAACATCCCTGTTCAAGACGTTTTTATTTACGGCAGCTGTAGGTATTTGCATTCTGGATACATAACCTGAAAACCCGGGAGTCTAAACACTATGTTTACAATGAGGGTAATGCAAAGAACTCCAGAGGAAGTATGTAGCTTTCTTTTTGACTATGTTCGGAACAACCTGCATGAGGATGTAGAACATCTTAGGCCTATATTATTCAGTGATGGGTGTGCAGGCCAGAACAAAAACCATACCATCGTCCGACTTCTCCTCCACATTGTTGAACTAGGCATTTTCAGACTATCATTCAGTATTATTCGGTTCGCGGACATTCTTTTCTGCCCTGCGATCGCGATTTTGGCTCAATTAAGCGTTTGGTACGAAGGTGTGACGGAATATACACTGCAGACGAGTACTGTGATCTTATGAAAAGAAGTAGTGTAACAGGTCGTTACACAATTACAGAGGAGACAACTGACGATGTTTTTGCTTCTAAGAAATGGTGGCCAAATAAATAAAAGAGAATGTGTCGTTCTGAAGAAACGTCCGGAAAGAGGAGTGGCCAAGGAAAGACAAATTATCTTCCAACTCTCAAAGTGCAAGCGGATAGAGTACAAGTATGATGCATAATGAGAAGCATTTGCAAATGAATACATTGATGAATTGGTTACACATACAAGTAGATAGGAATAGCCGGTTCGTTTTGGTGGCGCGAGTCGCCGGTGCTCGGTGCCTCGGCCGCCATCTTGGATTTTCCCTCAAAATTACCCTTTTTTCCCTCAAAATCATCCTTTTTCCCTCAAAATCTGCTCATTATGACTCAAAATTTTCCTTTTTTGCCTCAAAATTTCCCAAATTTCCCTCCAACCACCGAGTCATTGACCAAAAATCGACCTTGACCCTCCGGCTGCTTAAAGCGACAAACTGACTCAATTTCGCGAGTCAGCTCGAGGCTGTCAAAGGGAGCCGTCATTTTGTCGACGCGGCAATCTTGTCTTCTGGAAGGTCATGCTCTATCATTCCTTTTGGTAATTGGTCTAGAACATTCGTTATGGTAGTTGCCATCTTGTCTTCTAGATTTAAATGACTAGAATATTCTTATTATCTTGATATATCCTTCTAATGGTGGTCGTCATCTTGTATAGAGTATTACTTTTCCATGCTCTATCATTCTGGGGACGATCGCCATCTTGTCTTCTGGAAGGTCATGCTCTATCATTCCTTCTGAGAATTGGTCTAGAATATTCGTTAGGCCATGGCAGTCGCCATATTGTATTCTAGATTTAAATGACTAGAATATTCTTATTATTTTGTTATATCATTCTAATGCTGGTCGCCATCTTGTCTTCTGGAAGGTCGTGCTCTATCATTCCTTCTGGGAATTGGTCTAGAACATTCGTTAGACCATGGCAGTCGCCATCTTGTCTTCTAGATTTAAATGACTGGAATATTCTTATTATTTTGATATATCATTCTTATGGGGGTCGTCATCTTGTCTAGCATATTCGTATTACTTTTTCATGCTCTATCATTCTGGGGACAGTCGCCATCTTGTCTTCTAGATTTATGTGACTAGAATATTCTTATTATTTTGATTTTTAATTCTAACTGTGGTCGCCATATTGTCTAGCATATTACTTTTTCACGCTCTATCATTCTGGGACAGTCGTCATCTTGTCTTCTGGAAGGTCATGCTTGGTCAATCTTCTGGTAATTGGTCTAGAATATTCGTTATGCCCTGGCAGTCGCCATCTTGTCTTCTATATTGTCATGCTCTCTCATTCTTCAGGGAATTAAATGACTAGAATATTCTAATTATTTTTATACTGTATAATTCTTATTGTGGTCGCCATCTTGCCTAGTCTATCACTCTTCAAGGATTTGACTAGAATATTCGCATTACTATTTAATGCTCTATCATTCTGGGAGCCAGTCACCATCTTGTCTTCTAGATGGTCATACCGTATCATTCCTTCTGTGAATTGGTCTAAAAAATTCGTTAGACCATGGAAATCTCCATCTTGTCTTCCAGATAGTCATGCTCTTTCATTCATTGACTAGAACATTCGTATTATTTTCTCGTGCTATATAATTCCGGAGCAGTCGCTATCTTGCCTTCTGAAAGGTATTGCTCTATCATTCCTTCGGGTTTAGACTAGAAAAATCTTTATGTATTGTTATGTATAACCATTATAATAGCCATATTACCTTCTAGATGGTTATACTCTCTCAATCTTCGGAGATTTAACTGACTAGAATATTCGTATTATTTTCTCATGGTCTATCATTCTGGGGGGCAGTCGTCACATTGCCTTCTAGAACGCTCACTAATTCTTCAGAGATTTAATTGACAAGAATATTCATATTATTTGTATGACATGTCATTCTTACGGTAGTTGACATCTTGTCTAGACCATGCAAAATCATTCTTCAGGGATATAACTGACTAGAATATTCGTATTATTTTCTAATGCTCTATCATTCCGTCGTCATCTTGTCTTCTTAAAAACCATGCTGTTTCATTCCTTCAGGTAATGACTAGAAAATTCCTACATGTATTATGAGCATACTTATGATAGTCGCCATCATTCCTACTAGGAGGTAATGCTGTCTAGTTCCTTTAGTGTTTTCAACTGACTAGAATAATAACTTCATTCTCTATAAGTTTTTATAATAATTACCATTATTTCATTCTAGAAGGTCATGTTCTATCATTTATTTGGATATTAAATTGTTCAGAATACGCATGTTTCTCTTGCTCTATCATATTCGAGCAGGAAGAAGGTTTTTTGTCTAGATTGTCATTATTATGTAATTCTTGCAATGTAGGCCTATAAATTGTCTAGAATAATCCTTTAAGGGGAATGTTAGCTGGGTTTTTTTATACTATCAATCATACGGAGGATTAAATAGAATATATCTCTCCCCGTCGTATTTTATTTC
>PNEQ01114742.1:0-14636 GCA_003012365.1 Medauroidea extradentata | reverse complement strand
GGGACAAACTTAAGACTGCTTTTCGCATGGACAGCTATAGCTACTTATCCTGTTGCAGAATTAGTTCAACTAGCCGCTTGGACATTCTAACACTTGATGACTGAAGTACCAATCTTGTGTACAAAGAGGTTTTTCAATTAAAGTAAATATTATCAGTTACGAATAATACTCGCGAGCAAAGCCGCGGGGGACTGCTAGTAGTGTATATAGATAGATAAGAATTTGACATGTTCTATAGCTCTATGGTAATAGCCACTGTAAAGAGCTCCACAGAACGCATAGCAAATAAATAAATTATAAATAAATAAAAGATTATGATGTCCGGCAACCAAAACAAAGAGCGGCCATTTGTGTTGTGAGTGTTTGAGCTTCTCGTGTGTTCGTGTATGTTTAAGATTCTTGTAAGGTGTTATATTTTGTGTGTGTCTGTCTATATATATATATATATATATGTTTAGACGCACACATGCAATTGTAATATATTGGAATGCCGGGATTAAAATGCCCCGCCTGTAATCGCCAACGACAACGGAATATTAAGACGTGTTTCAGAAAATGAGAACTTGTAGCAGCGTGGCATGTCTATAAAAAAAACAGTCGCTAAGTAAGAAGCAGGTAATACGTCCAGAGAAATGTGCTATGTAAAATAAAAAAAAATTACCTAACTTTTATTTCAACAGAATTTGTGGGTAATCACTTGTTTACGGTTCTTGTTGTGATCCTACATGTAGACATGTTTTTTCAATGCGCTGACTACATTATTTTTGTACGAAAAAGTGTGTTTTTTTTTTCAAGCAAGTAAGTGGTTAATATCAAGTCCATGTGAGATTTTGTGCCTGTCAGCTGCAAAAATGTAGGCCTGCATATTGCCAAAAGAAAGGACCATAAAACCTACGCGTATATATTTTCCGGTCATCAAAGTGTACTTGTTTAGTAATGTGTTAATCAACAAAAATTATTTAAAGCTAATCTGGCCAATTAAGCCTACCCATGTTTGTTTATAAATTACTTACGCTTTTTATTGATATATTATTTCCGTTTCGGTTGTGAGAGCACAAATTTTTGCTGTGTACTCTACAATTGATATGATAAGTTTTTTTAAGTATTGTGAGTCGCATGACTATGATAACACTAATATTTCGAAGGTAGACCCTACCACAAAAGGAAAGTTTTTCTGATAGTCCACCACCTGAAACTCAAACGAGGACTATACGGCTTTATGATCTGATAGTGCAGAACCAAATTGAAAGCAGCACGAAAAATAATTGTAATTATGCTTGCATGAATTATTTTATTTATTATTTTAGTTTAAATATATTTGCTTGCACTGTCATAAGCTCTTGCAATTCAGTTTGTTGCAACCAAATAAGCTTCTATTATTTAGTCTTTTTTTTAGATGTCATGTAGAAAATATGAGTTGCCCATACGTGTTTATTTTTGGTAATGCCATTAAATGTTACAATTTTGAGCATACTCAGGAAAATATACAATAAGTAATGTTACATTTTGAATGATTACATTAACTTAACATCTGTAGAGTAGACTATCCATTACTGTAATATGAAATTATTCCATTGACATTTGCCCACCTAACCCTAGTAAGTTAATGTGCAGCTAGTATTGAAAATAAATTGTCTGAAATCTAAAAAAAAATTATATAAAGAAAATTACGATACTCTTAGGATGTTATTGCAATCATAATATATCTTATCTGTTGACATATTTTGGTTGTCTGCTAGAAAGCACATGGTGGTGGAAGGATACATAATGTTTTTGTTTACATTGTCCTACTATTTAATGATCTGTCAAATAATGGAATTCTTATACGGTATGTACTGTATGTAGTTTATTAACTACAGAAGTACAAGCTAAATTGTTTTCTGAGAAAGGTCTAACAGATGCCAAGACCTTGAAAATTGTGCAAATGGTTTAACGTACAGAAGCAGCAAGTAGGTCTTCTGACTACCTGATCAAGTCAGCTGCAATGACTGCCAGAACATCGCTCGGCATAGTAAGCAAAGATAATGCATGAGTTAGAGTTCACAGTAAATCAAGGAAAGGTGACCTGGGGCAATGTTTTTTCCAAATTTTCTGGAAAGTATCATTATGAAATTATACTAAACCTGTGGTGGCAAAATAGTGAATAGTAACTTGTATAAGGTAATTAAGGAGATAAGCAGAGAATTGGCCTGTTTGATGTATTCAGAGCGTTTACTTACTAGCAGGTCGTGTGAATATGGAAAGAAGGTAAACATGAGAACTTTACAGTTTTAAGATAAGGGGAACTACAGGCGCATCACATTACTGTAATTTAAGTAACTTGTTTACTAGTAATCAGGAACACACACACACCATCGTAAGTCGTAACTGAACACCTGGCAAACAGCAATCACTGTCAGTTTTTACATGTCAATTGTCTGACACTACTCTTTAACGTACCAAATTTTATGTTGTTCTTTTTGAAACTTTGTGTTACATTTACTGACAGATTATTTCATTGTCGTGGTACTACTATGTGTATCGGCAGATGTTCCCTAATGTAAATATACTTACCATCAAGATTTGTAATTCGGAAACTGTATAATCATTTTTATTGCAATTTTTTTAAAAATTTTCTGCACTTTTTCACCTTGATGAAAAGAATCCTATTCTTCCTATTTTCACATCAAAGAAAAAAAACAATTCTTCCCAGTTTTCCTCCCCAATTTGCCCAGATTTTTTCGAAGCTTTCAGCTCCCTAGTTAACGCCATACTCGTTCTTACCACATAAACTTCTGAGTTTAATGCATTTTCATGAACTAAACTTAAGTTGCTCTAGTGTGTGTGTGTGTGTGTAAACAGACATACTTTCAGATTATGTCATAGGGATGTGGTGGCTCCGATCCAGACCACTAAATGTTACCCTCGTCGCTAGCTCAGGCCCAACACCTTCAACGTCTCATAGCAGCACTTGTCCCTTATCTCATCTTGGGGGAGGGGGGTTCGAAAGAAAGGAGGCACTTATGATATGCTGGAGGAATACTTTACTATCCCAAACTCGGTTGAAGAAATCCAGAGTTTCGACTTCAGTAAACTTTATTTGCCGATAGCAACATGTGAGAGAAGTACACACTCGTGTTTTAAACTTTAACCAGATCATACATCAACGCGATGGGCCATCCCGAACTTCACTAGCCCCCCTCCCTTCTGGGCTGAACACTTATACCAAGATCATAACTTATACCAAAGCGCACCACGTGGTACTCCGGCACACTCACCGGCCAACGTCCACATGCATCCGCTGCCATCATGCTAAGAAGGAAGAAGCTGGTCCAGCTCTTCCTCCAGGGCCTTTGCCGGAAGCGCCCCAGTGTACCACCTTGCCAAACAAAGCGGAAAATTTACTGTGTATACAGTTCGGATTACCGTGAATGGCGCTGGTTACCAAGTTCAGGGTTGCGAATACCATGAATAAATTTTTATGACATGTATTGAACATAATGAGGAGTCACAAATTGCCAAATTAAAAACCCTTCGTTACAAGATAACGGTGCTACCACGTGGTAAGTACATGCGTGACGTCACGTCCAAACACGTGACTATTGTTCCAAACCATAGATACCTCAACCAGCGGGGGGTTTAAACATACAGCCACAAACTACACCAAACGATCTGTCATCTTCTGTATCATACAACTTAAGCAATCAATAGCGATTCAGCCCATCGAAACTACAGTATCAAATAGATTAAGTCATAAGTCTGTAAGGGTTGTAACACTTTCCAGTTTATGTCCCTAACTGTACAACCAAGCTTCCAATCTTTTATCTCTCTACGCGCGGGATGTGTCCCGCCAATCTGTGCCATGCCGGCACATTCCCAACAGCCTCCACGGCCCTTATCTCGCTAGCACTCACTCCTGGGTAGGCTGGTGCCCACACAGACACCTGGCGACTTAGTACTCGCACTACCATTGCCACAACCGTAATTGTTATTTTATGGTGCACCCAGGGATCCTAGGGTCGTTGCTGATGCCTTTAGCCATCATTGAAATTACTGTGGGGCAAAATGCAAATTTCAACTAGAAATAAGTATAGGGTGAAAGCCAGCAATTCTCTACAACCCCCCAGAGAGATTTGACAAAACGCAGCTTGGCAACATCTTCCTCCTAATAACATCACTCTGTTTCTCACCGGGACTTGCCTGTGACGTCAGCAGCGGACTCAGGGGCCTGCATCCAGTCTTGTATGGACCGGTCCTTAGGGTCGTCCCTGATATTTCCTCGTAGCCGAAGCTTGGCTCACTTAAAGTTATACACATACAATAGTCATCATTTCACACTTTCCTCAAATTGAGGTATATTGCGGATCGCCAACCCTGGTACTCACTATCTACGAGTACCCTTGCCCTGCAGGTTACTACATTACACTTACCAAGTTACGTACAATGAACACTTACATGTGGAAAAAAAAAACAACTTAAAATTACTAATAGTTCCCAAGTTTATTCAGTGTATATCTATCCATCTTGTCCCTGGACGTTTGTTATTTTACATGAATCAGTCTCAGATTATAATTGTCTTTTTTTTTTGTTTCAAAGCTGTTACTTTTATAAACATTTTAAAATTTTTGATGTTGGAAATGTCATAGTATGTTAATATTTTCAGTGAATTCCTAGCAACCTGAAGTAATATTGTACTGGTAATGTTGTGAAGGGTTGCAGAGAGAAGGCGCAGACCATTCCTTCAACACTCAATGCTTCCATTCTTCCTCAGTTGCGGGCTCTTGTCAATGTCATAGAGTATATATTTGACAGGAACGCATGTCTTCTGCCAGGATATTTTATTGTCAACGAGATACAAAAGGCGTATCCAGAAAACAAAAATTGGCCACATTGGGTATGTTGATTTTATTTTTTTAATTGTATGTTTTAGAGTATGTTGTAACTTGAATGTAACTGGAAAAGTGCTCAATCTTTACATTTTTGTATTTTTTGATTGACTATTATTATTACTTGTAATCAGTAATCATCTGTTACTACACAGAAGAATTCAGCTCCCTGCTCCTTGTTATACTGTCATATTCACTTTAACTGCCACAATTGAAGTTCTAAATTGTAAACTTAGAAATTGCAGTTCACTATTTACAGATTTTTTTCACTGCCACTATGCAGCTGTATGCAGTGCAACACTTACAGTTCTAGCATAATGAACCTTCACAAACACTACTTCGTCTGCAGTCGTAACATTTATTAAAATACTCGGTTATTGACTGTTTAGGATAAAGCGAACACTAAAGATTTAACCTTTAAAATAACTCGACTGCATTGAATTCATGATCTCTCAGTTTCAAGTCTTCGATTTTAACGATTCTTTCACTTTAACAACTGTATTTTATGGTCTGTTCTAAAGCCCCAAAATACTTTTACCATCCAATTTAAAAACTCCTTCAATTTAAGGACAAGATTTATCAGTCTTTTGTGAGTCGTTAAACCGAGAGATTACTGTAGTTGTCTTTCTGTACTGTAGGCAGCAATTTTCGATTGTAATCCATTTATTTTCCTATTTAAATACATTATTACTAAAATAAAATTTACCTATTTGTATTTCATATACTTTTAAATAGGGGAACATTTCATTTATCATCTTATTTATGTACCTGCCGACTGAATAATTTTACTTAGTAAGCACAAATACAAAGTAACTCGACTGGGTCTTTGGACATTGGCCGTCTGCACAGTGCTTTAGCCACCCACCATTCTGCAGAGGCTGTTGTTCAAAATTACACATCCACCGCATGACGGTGTAAGTTAGAGTTAGCTTCGCTAAGCAAAGTTCGTTGTGTGTTGGTCCATTGTGCAATCAACATGGTTTATTATTACAGACTCAAAATTTACAGTTTATGAATACCATTGGCAAATTATGTGAAGTTACAGATATCCTCTGAATTGTTGCACTTTACGATCACTAGTGTTTGTATTTGGGATTTCATTTAACCAAGAAACAGCAATTTTTTTTCTGTGTCATGTATTAAGAAAAGGCATTGCTTATTTATGATATAAGTAAGTGCATCGTCATTGTGCGTGGCAGTACAACTGAATGGAAGTTGAATTCTTAAATGTGTCAATATTTGCACATTTACGTGATTTGTAACGGCAGTAGTCTGTGTCATAGAAATCGATGCACCGAAACCTGTATTATGGTAAACCACCCGGGACCCGATAGCAATCCAGGATCCGATAGACCAACTTTAAAAATGGCCAAAAAATACTCTTTGAATATATCCATTGTTTCTATAGCGTATAGTTATCAATGGACTCCGCTCTATCGCAGCAGTTGGCAGCACTGGTAGTATCGCAATTACAAAGCAACAGATTTTTTTGTGATTGCCCAGGCAGTTCACGAGAAGATTCACCATTCCTAGCATGAAAGCAGCAAGTAAGTTTACTTCTTAAGATTTGTATTGTGGAATACGTATTTGTTTTGAATTTGCGTTTGGTTTGTTAGCTAAGGTTGCTCAACAGCATGGATACAATGTTTGCAGAAAAAGTTTGTTTTGGAAATACCTATTTAAAGGGGGTATTGGATAGGGGAATATGAATGTAACCATATTACCCTTGATCAGATAGTAAAAAAGTAATGCTTGTAAAATATTTTAAATATATTATGAGCCACAAAATAATACGCTTTTCATACAACTGAAACAGTTTTATTTAAAATTATGTGTTTAATTGGGTAAATGGTAGTTTTGAAGTTAGGTACAGAAAAGTGGCCATTGTTACTGTACCACAAGTACATTGTCATTAATTCATGTTTTTACAGAAGTTACATTTATTTTGTTTAATTGCACAAACAAAACAAAAATAGCATGGTAAAGTGATTTTTTTTATTTCCATATTTTTTATTTAGTTCAAGAAATGGAAGGTTAAAATTTTTTTAATATGTTTTTTGAAGTTTTTGTGTTGATTTGTGCATATGTACTTTTAATCGATTATTACAATGTAAAACACTGTGAAAATGTTCTCTAACAATTATATTACTCATTACAGGCATTCTTCACATTTTTGTCCAGTTCTTATATTCTATCGGATCGTGGTAAACAGATTATTGGATTGAAGGATTTTGGATTTTCAGCTGTCGGATTGCTGGTGGTTTCCACTGCCTATTTTAAAAATCTGTATTAAAGAACCACTTTACGTGATTTTATTGGTACATATTTATAGACAACAGAAATGGTTGGGAGAGTCATACAGCATATAGATATCTCTGTTTAAACAATCATTCTGCTGTTCAGAATTTTTTAAACAAGAAATTAACGTATCTGATTCTGGGAAGTTTTCCGTATGCATATAGAGCCTAGGGTTTAACTCGCAGGTATTCATAACTAATAAAACTGCTCTTGATAGTAGCAATTATTCTACTCCCATGTATTTACCGAGTAGATATTGTAGGTACTATTTTTCGGAGCAGACAGACTAAATATGAACCTTGTACAAGCCTGTGTAAATAAAAGCATTTAGCAATATTTTGGTTGAAGTGCAACTAAAAGATACAACCTGACAGAAAACAGAAACTAAGTGGGGTTTCTTTCAGTGATCCCAGAATGCCTATAGTGAAAGTTAATTCCAGAGTTACACTATTTGATGTCGGATAATAGCTAAGAAAAGATCAAACAGATGTGAAGAAGATCCCATTATAATAAGCCAGATATCAGATGCTTTGGTGTCAGCGCAGAGCAACAAATGTGTGAAGCATGTAAGCATCTGGCCTTTGTTGTGTGCTTTAAAAGCCTGTGTCAGTTTTGATCTCTGGCACGTGTTATCTTGCCTGGCAACAGCGCATGTTCAAATATTGCTGGTTCGGAAGTACGAGTGGTTTGTTAGGTCTGGAGAACGTGGTTAATTCAAACTGTATATAAGGCACTTAAAACAACTTGAAGTAATACAAAGGAGAGCGTTAAGAAATCTAATAGGAATAAATTATTACACTCCAGCCAAAGTAGTTTATGTCACAGCAAAATATTACCATTAAGACTAGGAATTGGATTTTCGATCTTTCGATTCCTCGATTCCCCCCATTCTTGCTGGTATCGAAGAAATCGATAATAGAGGAAAAATTACATTTCTAAAAATTTTTATTCTCTCGATATTCTCTTTAATTATTTTGATAAGATACTTCTGTAGATATAGGTATATATATTTTTTATTGATTGGGTTGGGTATTTAAGTTTTACGTCTTTTACGAGCAGTAGTTTTGTGACTTGGAGACCACAGCAACTTAAATTGCTGTACATATTTCCTACGACACCAATTCTTGAAGGAACGTTACAATTTGTTTCATTCTGTCAGGTAATATCAAGAGCAAGTGGCAATCATAGAGGCAGTGCGTGTTTTGAGTCGACAAGACTACCACATCGAAGGTTTGACTAGTGACTGTCCAGCCAGAGGTACATTGTCTATGCCGGCAAGTATCATCTGTGGGAAGTTGTGGTCAGACACAGAAGAAACAACTGCGGTGCCCAAATTATCTTTTGTTACTCTTGTGAACACATGTGTCATTTTGCTAGGGTGTGCGAAACTAGCACATCTGTAAATTTTTAGATCCAAGCGAGGAGCAGCACTTTATAATGTAAGCTCTACAATGCGTCAAGAGTACACATAAAAATAGCAGAGCTGGAACAATAAGTGGGATTTTTTTTATACTGGAGCTGACATAGTCTGTAGCCTAAATGAGATGCTGAACGTAGTTTTGAAGTAGTAGATTACTTCAGCATCAGTATCTGGTACAAGTGCAACGTCTATTATTCAGCTCTATAATGCTATAGACAATTTCGTCTGTTGCAGAACTAATTTGGGTTTTGAAATGTGGTTTGTTAGACTATTCTTTCAGTTCATGCACAGGCATAAAAGACACATTTTCAGCTATGTTTCCAGAATCATAGATTAGTTACTTTACATTAAGTAGAACAAAAGTATTGTACATAATTACTGATTGTTTAGCACCATTATTTAGACTACAAGTGAGAGAAATGGAGGATACACCTTTTAAGTTATGCTATGATGAAACTGTGAATGCAGGAAGCTAAAAAGAACTTGTGGCAACTGTAAGGTTCTGATCAAAAAGTGAGAACAAGGTAGTTAGCAGACACCTGCAAACTTTTTTATTGGTAGTGCTACAGCAAATGACATTTTTGCCAAGTTAAATGAAGTAATGGAGAACACTTGCCTTTCCAGAAAAAATCTTACCATCCGTCGTAGTGATGTACCAAACGTCAACAAGAAAGTTTTCCAGCTAACGAACAGTGATTTGTTACAAGAAAGGAAAAAACCTTTGTCAGTTATTGGTACACGCAATATACTGTAGTGGGACACGTATAGCTGTTTTGTGATGTGACCGTATGCAAGCACGTGTCCGCCCTGCTCATGGCTTAGCGTTAGTCGGTAAAGCATATTTTATGTTGTGGATGGTTCATGGATCCGGGCCCTGAATAAGTAAGTACGTAGTGAAATTTCCAATGTTCACAGGCTATTTTTTTTTTACAAACACTGAACCAGTTTATCATGTGTGGTAGCCAAAAAGAAAAAAGAAAAAAAAAACTTGAGGATTAATTCTAAAAGGGATTACATTGTTTGGATTGAAAAACTTGTGGCCTTGGTAACAGAGTTCTTTAAAAGAGTTGCTCTACCGAACCTTTATCGGGAATGCCAATTTTTAGCTACGTGGACGTGCATCTCCGACGCGTGCAGCTACAAGTTTACTGTCAAGTTATTTGATCTCTTTTTTTACGTCCCAAACAAACTCGCCACGGTCCCGCAGCTGCACCCGTTGCAATACTTTCCTCATGCCTGCATTGTCTGACTGCAGAGCGTCTGTGTCCACTCCGCGGGAAAACATAATGTGTACTCATCATGCGAGCAATTCGAAGACTGTGGCGAGGAAGATGTTCTCGCAAGCCACCAAGATGGCGGGCCAAAAAGTCACCTGCGCTACAGTCGCAGAGAACTCCTTTAATTCACTTGGCCCAAAAACAAATTACACTTTAAATTTTCCATAAAAGAATGCGGATAATTAGAAATGCATTATTTTGTTTACCACTTGGTAAACTAGATGTTCCTGGATATATTAAAATTAATTTACGTCCTTGCTCTCGGTGGAATGATATATTTGCTTAGAGGGCAGTCACAGTCACCTTTCAGCATCTTCCGTTCCCAGAAAACCCCACATTCTTGAACTTTTGTCCACCCTTGCCCTGCGCCAGCCTGTCTTGCCCCTAATCATTCGGCAAGACTGTAGGCTCTGAGTAAACCACAAATAAAACTTCTGCCAGTTATTTCACAAAAAAATATTGGGGGGAAAAATGCAAGTTGAATAAAGATTAAAATGATACCAGACATGCCACTCTTCGTTAAGATTGACTTTACCGATAGAGTGACTGCGTCTCAAGTTAACTATAATTTCAACTAACTTATAAGTAGACAACAAACTAAAGAAAAAGTAATTAAGTGCTACCCATCCTTCCTCTCACAGAGTTTGCGCTACATGGCTGAAATTTTCCCTTGCAGGTGGTAATAAGTTACCCGCAGCTCCATACCTAAAATGCTTACAAAAAATTTTGAAAAAATGACATTACATTGATGTAATCTGTATAAGTCCTTCTTAAAGCAGATCTTGTGACTTCATGGCACTATTGGTTCACTGCTGAGCGTTGTGATTACCTGACCAAATTACATTTGCCATAAACATAAAATGAAATAGACAATATAATTTCGAAACACAAAAGAAATATAACTTCTGAAGCACTATCTCACAGGTGACTGACAGAAGCAGGGTGAGAACTTACAAATCCGTTCTGTGGGCCACAACTATGTGTCCCAGTTATCCCCGTCCTCACTCATATACTTACTCCAATAACTGGTTGTAACTATTCTGGTCCTGGTACATTGGCAGCTTTTAAGTGCAAACTGACATACCTCTTGGGGTTCCTAAGCTTCCAAAGAAAAAAAAATTAAAGCACTGGCTTCAGATCACAGTTCCAATAACAATGGAATTTTTTAAAATTAATATTTTTTTTAGTTTATTCCTGCTAAAATAAGTTCACTGATGCATAAATAAACCTAGTTATACAAAAATTGCAAAGCTTCTGAAAATACTATTGATAAGGGCTGAAGTACTGTTTGCAGTGGCAAGTGCTAAGCTGTTCACAAGACACCAGATCTACTGTCATTTCAGAGAAAAGAACTGTTTGTTGATCTTCTGTATGATATAGATTGAACTACTTGTCAAAACTTTACTTGGGAAAGTAAACAAGCACATTCGTAGTGATGTTTCAATACGTGTTGTGGATAAGAGTAATATTTTGTTTTCAAGTAACAGTTTCCATCCAGAAGATAGAAATCCAAATTATAATTGAGAAAGTGCGAGAAAATTTCAGAGAGATACTTGTGCTCACTTCTTTGAAGCATCAAAGCACATAATCATACAAAATGTGAACGAATTCAGAAAGTCCATAATTTAAATTCAGTGGACTCAAAAAAATTCCCTAATTTCATGCCTGAGGTCCCTAAATCACACATTATCTGATGAGTGGCAGCACTGTTATAAGAATTTATAAATAATTCAGGTTGTAGAACTAATGAATATGACAGCAAAGTTACCAAAGTTGTTTTCATGTCTAGATAAATAGGGAAGTGACATGAAAATTCACCTTCAACTATAGGCTTAGCCGTCATTTTGACAAGTCTAAGATTTGTTCTCCTACCATTACTAAATGAAGTGAAACAGGAATTGGAGAGGATGGTTTAAGTGGGTGTCTCATGCCTTTCAATGTCTCAACTGAGTACTGCATTCCAATGATGGTGGTGGCCAATTGTGATGAGGTTAGAATTTGTGGGTAATTAACAGGTACTTCCAGTGACCAGTATCCCCTTTTAACAAGTCCATTCTACTTTGTTTCAACATAAGCCTGCTAAGGTCTTCACAAACAAAGTAAACAATGTAGTTCAAATTTACTATTTTTTTTGTTTACCAATTAAGCTACAGAATAAAATTACATATATTTAATTAAAACTAATAGAATGAATGAAACACAAATTTAAACAAAATTTTAAAATAGGTTCAGTATATACCATAGTTAAAAAGAATGTGTAACCTTTTCGAATTTGAACTTCAAAACTTTGGATTGTGAATTGTGCACTGTAAATGTGCTACCATTTCTTCTTCTTGTTGTAGTGGGGCTCCCCCTTTCGTCACGTTGTTTGTCTATATATTTGAGGTTGTGATGTCCCTGTTCGGGGACGCCAGAATGTGGCGGGTCTCCTTCTACATTGCCGATGTAGTTGTTGATTCCGGGGACGTAACTCTCCTCCGTTGCTATTGCAAGTAGTTAGGCAGAAAGAAAAAAATGGCAAAAACACAGCGAGCTGATGTAGAGGCGGTGCCTATTATATTGATGCCCGGATAGCAGTGAGGTTAATCAGCTACAGATGAATAAATAAATAAAAATCATAATATCGACATTTTCTTTCTTTTATTTAACCTTTCTTTTGACGCAGTTTAACAGACACAGGCACTTAACATTGCGAGTGCTCGCCCAGAAATAGTTGAGGTGACTTTTCTATCTACAGATTACGACTTGCCGTTTTCCTCCGTAGTAGCACTTGGTCCGGCACTTTATCAACCATAATTCCGACTACGCGGTTATCAATACCTACTGCTGGTTACATTACTAGAAATAAAAAGGCAGTATGCCAAAAAGAGAAACAAATAAAGACTGATTTCTCCTAACGAATCCGTCCTCTAGGCTTCACAGCCCCTCTACCACGTCTACCACGTCCTCTTCCTGCCGCCATGACGCCCCAAATAATAAAAACACTCAGCTGGCCATCTCCCGGCGACCGGTCACGAGCTCCGATGTACGACGACTAACTGATGGCAAACACAGACAAGAAAACTTAGCCGGCCATCTCCCGGCAACCGGTCACGAGCTCCGATGTACGACGACTAACTGATGGCAAACACAGACAAGAAAACTTAGCCGGCCATCTCCCGGCGACCGGTCACGAGCTCCGATGAAACACAACTGACTTTCCTGGGCGAACACCCGGACTTACTCGGCCGAGCGGCGGAGGGATACATCAGGATCCAACTTGCCTAAAAAGCTGGTTAACTGACATATATAACCTAAAAATTGTACGTAACATAGATACTGATAAATTTACTAAGTGTTTAATTCCATTATACCAGCTAAATATTCCTTAGGTTTATTAAATGGGGATGTGCATCGTCATCAATCTGTCGCGGATCACCACCTTCACGGAGTTTTGCGCCCGACACTACCACCCATGTTGATCGAGAAATGCCCTGCAGAGCCCCCGCATTCCAGCACGTCCATGTACGTGCCTCCAAGCGAGTGAACTCTGACCTGCCTGCCAGATAAATCTGTCCAAAGCACAGGCTAGCTCATAGCTTATTTGAAATTTTAAAAGCCAGCACTTCTCCGTACGTGCTTCCAAGCAAGAGAACTACGACTAGCCTGCCACATAAATCCCATTCCAGGAGAAGCAAGCTAAGAGGCTACTTGAAATTTAAAAAAATCGAAAGAAGGCAAAAATATAAGAAAAGTTTACTTCGAAAAGTTGCTTGAAATTAAATTAGCTTTGAAATGAGTCCAAACACGACATAAATCCTATAACATTGACACGTAAAATTAAATACTTTTCTCTTGCTTTAAAGTTACATTTAAAATTAAAAAGAAAATTTTAATGTAAATTTCTCTACTCGCATCCCCAATTAATAAGTTGGATCCCGCTGTATACATCCTTATACCTGGTTAAGTTGGCTTACTTAATTTGTTATTAACAACAAAGAAAAAAAACATTAAGACAAAAAAATTGAAATTACTGTATGATAAGAGGCCAAGTAAGTGCTACGTGCCAGTGCACGTCACATTGTGAAGATGAATACGTATATCAAAGGTTATGCATGTTGTATTCATATTTCTTAACACTAGAAACGCCAAAATTTATTCATACCTTTTAAAGCCAGCTGCGGTCATTTTGACCTTTTAAGAATTTGCGATATTTTTTAATAATAATATGCATTGTGTATTAATATATTGAATTATATATGAGTTTTGAGACTATATATATATATGAATTTATTATGCACTAGAAAACTGAGAGATGTAGAACACGACTAAAATTACCAAAAAAAATAAACTAATGTAAATATTCTAAAACCTTAGCATACTTTTGCCACTTGGAAAAAAAATCATAGTATCACTCTATCCACACAATATCAAAAGCCATGTTAACTTTCTTAGCACTGTTCCATATTTTTCAGTCACAAATAATTCTAGCTTGCGCTGTAGCAAGAAAAAATCAAAAGACACAGCACCTTTTTTACAAATCTTCGCACAATACACATTTAATAATTTTCTGTACACTTGCTGCACATTTACCACATGTATACTTGTGACACTTTGAACATGTGTCACATGTTTTGTTCCCCTTGCATTTTGAAATTTGGCACTGGTGACGTTTGTTTGCTACTTTGGTATTGGCTTGCAGAGCAGGGTGAGTGGGTTCTTCATTTCTTGTTTTCAGATATTTGTCACGCAATTCTTCCGCCAGTTTCAAAATAAATTTGTGACGGCTGAGGGATT
>PNEQ01114741.1:0-14636 GCA_003012365.1 Medauroidea extradentata | reverse complement strand
CAGCAGGATACCACACAATGTGATATACTTGTCAGGAGAAGAGTGGAGTTTATCACAGCCGAACTACACGCTATGCTCTGACGAATTGAATGGCAGCAGGTTACCAGACAATGTGATATACTTGACAGGAGAAGTGTGGCACTTATCACAGCCGAAGTATACACTATGCTCTGACGACTTGAATGACAGCAGGATACCATACAATGTGATATACTTGTCAGGAGAAGAGTGGAGCTTATCACAGACGAAGTATACGCTATGCTCTGACGACTTGAATTACAGTAGGATACCATACAATGTGATGTACTTGTCAGGAGAAGAGTGGAGCTTATCACAGCTGAACTACACACTATGCTCTGACGACTTGAAAGACAGCAGGATACCATACAATCTGATATACTTGTCAGGAGAAGAGTGGTGCTTATCACAGCCGAACTACACGCTATGGTCTGCCGACTTTAACGACAGCAGGATACCATACAATGTGACATACTTGTCAGGAGAAGAGTGGAGCTTATCACACCTGAACTACACACTATGCTCTGACGACTTGAATGACAGCAGGATACCACACAATGTGATATACTTGTCAGGATAAGAGATGCGCTTATTCCAGCCGAACTACACGCTATGCTCTGACGGCTTGAATGACAGCAGGATACCACACATTGTGATATTCTTGTCAAGAGATAAGTGGCGCTTACACAGTTCCAGCGATTCACACTTTACAACATTGTATTTTCACAATATCTTATTAACAAAATTATTTTCAGACGCATGTGTTTAAACGATTTCGCTTATAGTATATTTAATACTATATTATATTCGAGGATAATGTTAATAGTTATACGCAATTATAACACAGCTGTTGTTCATAATAGCGTCGATGTTATCTTAATGTCTTTTCACGGTTGGTGAACTGTACGTGAGTTACTGAGATAATAATATGAATAAAGCTGTAGAACAATAACTGTTTATTTCTCCAACATTCTCCACAATTCATGTTTTCATCTGAATGTAATCAGGACAACGTATGTAAACATGTTAAGAGGAACAAAATTATCACAAAAATAGGCCTAACATATCTAACAAATAGTATTAATTTGTTATCGATGTAAAATGTTCAATATATAGTGCATATATTCTTACAAAATTTATTCTTTCGAAATGAAATTATTGCTGGAAATTTACAAGTCAGACTTCTACAACGCAAAGAGATTAAGGCTGGTGTGGGTTTGTATTAATTTGTATCCTTAGCTTTTTTTATACATCATGCGCAAGGTCTGTGAGATAACATGTCGAGGAAAATTTTAGCACTGCCAACTGCTTACGTTCTTTTGACTGTGGAATGGAAGAATGTTATCACGCCGATGGGAATGCATATCTGTTATCACATCTTAAGAATTCTGTGGTGCTGTTTGCAGTGACATACACAAATATTATTGACACTGTTCATAAGTACGCTAGTAATAAACTGTCATTTGAGCTGCCAACCATCTTCACTTGCCGTTCTGATAGAATACGTTAGCTCTTGTACAGACAAAGAAGTTAACATTCAATTTACATCAACATATTTTATCCAAATAAACACTTTTCTACTCCACTGCAAAATGTACGTATCTATACTATCACGTAATTTTAACGTGTTCAAATATGCAACAACTTCTCTTATGCTGCTAATTCAAATATTTCTGTACACAATTATTAACACTAATTTACTGAAAATGTATACAATTATACACAATCACATATTTTGGCGAACACTTTCATGCAAACACAGGTCCGACGACGATTACCATACATACAGTCATTCACTACGAAGGCTATTGCCAAACTGACAGGTCAGGTAACCTAACCAGCACAATATATAGAGACATGTATTCCCTGACCACCTTTTCCCCCTCCACCAATCACAACACCACTCCTCACTTTCCCTTCCAGTCATAAACACTTAATTAGGCAATTTAGGGTAAAATTTCCATCCGGATTGAAGATGCAGTGGACTTAGGAATCCAGATTGTGATTTTACTATAAACATATTGTTGTGGACTGAAGTAGGAGTGAAGCGAGATAATCCACTCCACTTGTTGAGGTGGACTGGAGTGAAGAATCAGGATTGAGATTTTACTGTAAACACTGATTGGACAAAATAAAATGTGCAGGACAAAGTTGCCGCCATGTTGTGTTGTAATGTGTTGTGGTTAGGTTAAAAAAGAACAGAGAACACATTATAATTTAACAGAAAGCGTTAAAATCAGTTATTTGTAAACCTAAACGGCAGTTATATAAAGCAAACAGAACAAGACAAGTGGTGCACCTCATAAAGAAACACCTTATTTGGAGCAACCCTTATTTTAGTTTGTCATCTGTTCTCTGGTTCGTACTGTCACCGATATATAGCATTATTACTTTTTCAGTCCAGGTTGACTTCATCCTGGCTCTTGTTTACAGTTCAATCTGGATTGTAATATTTACTGTAAACACAGTTCGTCAATACATGTTCGCTACAAATTCACTCCGAGTTGACTCCTCTTCAGATTTAATCTGGATTGAAGTTTTAGCCTAAACGTAGTAATTGTTACTTCTTCACCTATAATTCATATTTCTAATTGCTTCCTTAGTGTGGACCAGGCTAACATAACTTTCAAATTGTTCGTCTAGTTGCTATCGTCGCGACAATATAGTCATATACATAATTTCCCGTCAGACATGCTTCATGTTCGGTACACAAGTATCATCTTGAAGTATGTTTCTTTTTACACTTATTGATAAGTTAATTTGCAACATATTAATGTAAATATACTACATAATAAGATCGTTCTATAAAATGAATATGTGCATAAAAAACATTATTTTAACAACAGTGTTCCCAAGCAACTAATACACATAATGTACAACAAAATACAACCGGGCAAAAAAAGAAAACATTTTCTTGGTATTAGAATATGGGATAACGAAAATAATGACCTTTCTATATAAATAAACTTGTTACCTATATTGCACTGAAAAACCACCAGACACCTTATACTATTAAATGCCTAAACGCTCGTGCCTCTTGTAGCAAAATAAAATGACAGATCAGTAGCATAGATACACTCCAAAAAAATTCGTTAAATTTACCAGGATTTTCTTTGTAATATCATTAGTTTATGAAGTTACAAAGGAAAAAATTTGTAATACTACAAAAGAATTCTTTGTACCTATACTGATAGTTCCTGAACTTTATATTGTAAAATAAGACAAGGCACTTCTTCGTAGTTGTACATACTGTTACAAGTTTGAGATAAAAACTTTATATGTGGGCAATTCCCATGAGTTCTTTTGGGATAGAGGTCCTATAATAAGAAATAAAGGAGTTGAATTAAATTATTGATTTACTAGCTCACAAAGCTACGAAATACACAAAACAGTAATCAACTATAACTCTCACAACACAATTAGTTATTCACAAAATTAGTTCTGTTCCACAGAACGTTACTTAACTTTAACGATTAAAGCACAAGAATTTTTATAATTAATCAATTAAAGACTACAAATAGCAATAAAAGTTCAGTCATGTATCCAATCAACAGTCTATCAAACAGTTACAATGTACAACCTTAACAGTCATAAGTGGTGATGGCTCACCATGTACAGTGCAGCACCCTGAGTGCACCACAGTCTTCACTCTTGAGGTCTTCGATTCGACTCCCGTCGCGCACCTCCTTCACCTGTCGACCCGCAGCAGAAGCCCTCTTGTCTCACCCAGTACTGCTCCGAAGGTATGTGCCTGTACCCTCGCAGTAGACTCCAACGTCACCAAGACGTCTTCCTGACATCACCAAGATGTCCTCGCCAGCCTCTCTGCACAAGCTTAGCACCTCCTCCGAGCAGGGCCAATAGCGAACTCTTGAAGCACTCCTTATCTTGAATCACCAAGTAGACAGTCTCATCAAGTATCCAGTTACTGCCCTCCTCGACACAACACCGTCAGTGTTGTTCTCCACATCTCACCACCTCTGCAGCACTCCAACACAACACCACAAGTGTTGTTCGTTCTTCCAGCAGCCCGCTGTCGTCCCACAGCCTCGACACCGACCACCGCTGCCGTGTTGCCATCCTTGAGACGCCACACCTCGTCAGCTCCGCCGATGTTACATCAGCCTCGACGCCTTCGTGATTCCGCCCCCAAGACACTGGGTCCTATCCATCTCTGCACCGCCGCCAGTGTCTCCTCTCCGCCCGTCACTTCTCGCAACATCTATCGCCGCCCCAGTGGCAACGCCGCCCTTAAGGGTGCTGCCTCACACCTGTCTCGGTTATCACTGCATACTCGCCAGACTCCAGACTGACTGCACAATACTAGACTGACTCTTCAAGACTCACTACAAGACTATCACTTCCAGACTAAGACTTCCTCACCCTCCAAGACTTTCTCTTCCCGACTATCACTTCCTGACACGCAATAATATTTATCCAGAATTACTAATTCGTTACACGTGATCTCTTGCGCCGCATTTAAATGCACGAGTTCGTAGCGAGCCCTCGATACGGTGTGAGAATATGCGACAGATTTTGTGAGTACTTTGCGATATGTGTGCATCACGTGGACAGTTCGCAGTCGCAAAGAGAGGGAGTTATGATCACTTTCATCGTAAAGTCTAGTTTAGCGTGGCCAAAGATCACAAAAAGTGCTTTGCGACGCGGTCATAAGAGACCCGCTGGTCTGTTGCAACCAGAGGGACAATTTTGTTACAAAAGTCATGTTTCATAATAAACCATCATCAGATGTTCGTATTTCCCGATGCTGTAATAGTTGTATGCAATTAGAGGTTGCCCACCCCTGCTATTTTCATAAGGATAGAATGTAGTAACATAAGTGGCTGCGAATGATAATATACTTACAATATAAAGCAATGTTCGGAGTTTTGTCAATTTTAATTTCCTTACTTTCATTTATTTTGGGAAAATACTGCTCTAAAATTCGATTTTCAGTGGCTTATTTCGTCCTCAATATTAAGTTTATGCACAGTGTGTCCTGTATACAGAATGAGTCAGGAGGAAAGATACATGCTTTGAGGAGTTATAGTACTGGTAATTCTGAACAAAATGTTTCTTATGTACCATCACCTTCCATCATACGGACTGACCTCAACTAACGGTGATGGCAGCTAACAAGCACATGGTAACATAGGGCGTGGGTTGCAACGCCATAATATTCGCAAGAACGCCTAGGCAAGGATTTAACCTCAATACAAACAAAGGTAAAACTCATCATAACCTCAACAAAGCAGAATAAAAATCAGTTAATAATCAGCAAACTCTGCAAGAAAATTGTTTTAATATTGCTATCATAAAAGAGGTGATCTATAGATAAGCTTCAAGGAAAACAGTAAATTCCGGAGTTCAATCGCAACAGTGATTTATTGATAAATCAAAACATAACAAAGTTGAACATAATCTTAAACAAACTCATTAAATAAATTGCCAACATGAATCTAACCATTAGAAATGAAAGTATAGTGTATACAAATAACATTAAGCATTAACTTCACAAAATACTTGTAACAGGCGTGCAAATGGAATCAATTTAAAGTGAACAATATGGAACATATAGAAGCCCTAGGCGAGAATCCTGAGAACAACAACACATACAAAACGTTGGCTAGCCCTATCCTTATAGGGAACTAACTCGCACAACATTTGCTAACTGAGCCCCATACCTCAGTAGCCAACCATAACACAAAGTCGTGGGGACACACGTCCCTACACATAGTCACAAACTCCAGCATAATCTACCTCGGTAATATGCACACATTTACACCCTGAATGGGTGGGTATGTCTTATCGTTTTCATATTTTTTCGTACATATGCATTTAATAGCAATTTCGCTATTTTCGCTGCTTACCCAAAGTAAAAACTATTCAAACGATACAAATGAAATAATTTAGACTGAAAGTAGATGTTTTGAGCTACAGAATGACACATTTATAATTCTACGTAAACGTTGATTGTATTTTAAAAAAATTCTTGGATATTCCTTAATTTTTACATATCTATCAGTACTTGTGTTTATACAAAATAACTTTAACATGAAATTACAATGCTTCATTGTGTAGCTCAATACATTTACTTTCACTACAAATTATTTCATTTGTACAGTTTCAAAAAATTTTACTTTGGGCAAGCAGCGAAAATAGCCAAATTGCTATTATGACATGCGTATGTACGAAAAATATGAAACCGAAAATTATTTTATTAGTGGGAAATTACTATTAATTTAATGTGTACGAGTTGGACAATGTTTGGTACAGTTATAAAATTACGAATGTTTTTGTGCAGCGCACCCTTACAAGAAAGAAGGCTCATCTTAGTTGTTTAACTTATTTTGAAAAGTTTCTTTTCGGTACCATGTTATAAGGATATACATTTATTATTATATCTGAAAATGCCAAACTACAGAAGCATGAATTTTGACACTGTCTGTTTGTCAAACAAACCTGTAACAGTTATCGAAAGATCAACAAAACATACAAATAAATATTGTTAAGTTTTTTGTCTTTTCAGTATCAAATCATATAGTCTAAAAAAGTTGTTGAAAAAAAATGATACTGTTTAACTTTTGTATCGAACCGTTGTAAAGAGTATGATTTATTATTATTTTAAGATATTTTATATCATGTTTCATGCTGTTTTGTGTATGTTAATGTGTGTAGTGCCAACATGTTGTGACCTTTCATAGCTGTATGACAGGCAATTGAAATATTTGAAATAAATATTTTATAAGCTCTAACGATAACAATTTACCGAAAGAGGTTGGCGAGACTTATTTATTCGCGGTAAAGATGGGCTAGACCGCTCACTGTAGTGTTCGCAATCCCATCGCACGCTCGTTTCTCTATGACTGACACACTGAAGTAGGTCTGGTATAGAAACACCCGCAGAAATTATTTTTTAATTGTTATTGTAGTGACAAAAAATTTTAGGCGGGGCAAGAATACAAATAAGTACTTTTGAAACATTATAATGGAGCATTTTAAGTAGTCTTAGAAGCCGACAAGGTATAACAACACAAATCAGAAATTGTTTAGCGCATATTATAATTTACAAGCTAATAGAGCTGCTAAATCGAAGCTATACATACAATTTATATTTGTTAGACTTCAGTTATGTTCTCAACAAACACAGTCACATTAAAATCCTGTCAACCTGTGAAATCTTCATATCGAAGCTAACAGTTCGCGCACTTAATAAATAAATAAAATCCATAAAACCATTGTCTAGTAAAATAACATAATCAGTCTCTCAAAACAGTTTGCTGAGGGCTAAATATTGCGAATATTCTGTTTGTGTATAATGAAGCACGGCTATTGTACTACATATATGGCGCCACACGCTGCTGGGTAACATGACACCGAAGCCATCACGTCGTTACTCAGATACAAGAGGCGCTGTACCGGCCGGCTCGACACTCCGGTTAGCTTCTATTAGTATGACCTTCTCCTCAGGGCGACAAGAGCACAAATGAGGGAGGGGAAGTGATAGGCATATTGTTCGCATCCCCTCCACTGCAACTTCCTCTAGTTACGTCACAGTGATAAGCCGCGCCCTCGTCCCTTCGACACGCCTCCCGGACTGCTCGAACACGTGGCACGAGGAGCTCACATCAAGGTCACTGCCGGTACAGAGCGGTCTTAATGGCTGATATCTTGCAGTGTCTGAACTGTCTCGGGCACCGTCAAATTACGTTGTGTACCGATACAGTCTGTACAATGCCACTGTCAATATGCACAATAACATAACTGACGATCTGCTAAGTCTCGTAAACGATACATTTGGGGTGGAATCTTTACATAATTCGTGAAAGGAAGTGCGGGCCCAGCACACTAAAAAACATATGCCCATTTTTTAACCGTTTCAGAGAAACCGAATGAAAACAACAAGGAACGGGATAAGTGCAGGTGACGGTAAATCACGATACTGTTATAGAATGTTTTGTTTAATTGTGTACATTTCCTCACAGAACATGTTCAAACACTCCACCACCAACTTCAATGCATTTTGCTGCTGTGATAGACAGCTGCTGTGTTGCTGATCTGAGCTCATTAGTACATTGCTTTACTTGAGCACAAGCATGGTAAATACGAGCGAGAAGTTCCTCTCTTGTGTCCACCCTACGCGTGTAGACTTCGCTTTTAAGCCAACCCCACACACAGTAATCCAATGGGGTAAGATCAGGTGACCTCGGTGGCCAAGCAATGGATGCGTTCTAGTACCTGAAGAATGTTCTCAACTTCGTTGGAGCTTGTTCTACGGGACGTTCGGATACAACATTTACGCTGGGAAGCGTACCACGGTCACGCAATCCTTCAAAGACCCTGCTATCTGGAACTCTGCGATTAGGAAATCGTCGTTCATACTCACGAACAGCGGCTCTGGAATTCCCATAGGAGAAACCGTAGACAAACATCATGCCAGCATACTCTGCATGTGTGAAGACCTGTGGCATTTTTGACTACACTGAACTGTATTCACTGTACACGTAACAAAACTGTAGTTCCCAATACTAGAGCAAGCACTGTAGGACTGAGACTGAGGTAAACAACTGCACCATGCTTAGAGCGCCACCGTGTGGAAATGTACAAAATTACACACAACATAAGATAACAGTAGCGTGATTTACCGTCACCTTGACATTTCCCGTTCCTTGTTGTTTTCATTAACTTTCTCTGAAACGGTTAAGGTAATGGCATATGTTCAACACAAACATTTTCTTCAGAATCACCAGTACTATCACCCCTCAAAGCATGTACCATTCATCCTGACTCACCCTGTACTTTTTACTTAGTTTTTTCGCTAGGTATCACCGGTCAGCTTTTGTCAGTGTTATTCAGATTCACCTTGTAAAATATATATATATATACACACACACACATATATATATATATACATACATGTATAGATATATTTACACACACACACACACATATATATATACATACAGAGTGTTCCGGGAGTATACGTCAAAAAGAGGAGGGTGATAGACGGACTCAAGACGTACAAAATAAACCAAACTTGTATATTCCGATTCACAACCGTCTAAAAATTATGTATTACTTAATAAAATTTGGCTGTACTTTGCCCTGAGCTAAACATTTACTGATGGTGGAAAAAGTAATGGTCCATGTGGAACGAAATTTGTACACATCAAAGGTAATTAGTGTCGTCACATTAAAAAACACATTTCACACCACTGGGCGTATAGCTTCGTGGTTTTAAGTATCAGTTTCACAAAACTTGTGTAGTTTCTGATATGTCTCTTGTTTGCATGAGGTAAAATAAATATCAGTAAATGATCAGCCGCCATTGGAAAAACTGCCCCATAGTATGGCCAATTAATCAGTAAAAACCAGTATTTCAAATTAACAAACGTCGATGCAGAAAATGTGCAAACATAACATAATGCAGAAGATTATCACGTTGATAATTCTACTATATGGTTGAAATTAGTATGTCAGTAAATAATTTAATGTAACTTTATTTAAATTAAAATGTTACACAAAGTTTAAAATTAATTTAATGTGTTTTGAATGTAATGTATTTCATTTGTGAAGAAAAATATGAATTATATTAATAAAATTGATAATAGTAAGTTATTTCATAAAAGAAAATTGATATAAATATAATCTAAATGAAATGTTAAGACAAAAGAATCACATCACTGGACACCCTTAAGTAGTTGCTGCTTCACATTCACAGCGGCCGCTCTTATGTAGTGGATAGTACACTAGCCTCCCATCATTGCAAACTGGGTTTAATTTCTGAATAGTCTCGCAGGCCAATTTTCTGAATTTTATTAACATTACCACACTTTTCATACAGACAATTTTTAATACGCGGTACATCTAGGGTGTACAGTTGTGTACAATCACCAACATGTCTTGCAGCAGATCACACGACACCCTAAAAAACACGTTACTTATAATCGAGAAACAATGCAAGGTCTTGGTCTGAAGGAAAGGAATGTAATGGAGCGATTTATGCAGCCTTGACAGCGATATCTCGTAAGCCTATGAAGGTCCTGACCCACATAGTGCAGTTTTTTAACGCGTCGGTCTGTGGTGCGAGGGGTACTCGGTTTGTATCTGTGCCCGGGAGTGTTTGTTGTGCTGTACTACACCTCAAGTTATCATCATTGGCTCTTAATACCTCTTTGTTAGGGGGCCGTAAGACCCTTACATTCACCCCCCCCCCCAATTATGGTGAATAATGTATGTAGTGGCGCTGGAACGGAAAATAGGGGTGGACGAAACGACCCACCCCCTCTCCCCGGCCAACTCCTTGTAATAGTAATAATTTCCGCACGCAGAATGTATGCCCGTGAGGCTATTCAGGAATTACACCCAGTTCGCTATGATGGGAGGCGAGCGCACTAACCGCTCTACAATAGCGGTCGCTATGAGTATGAAGCAGTGACTACATAAGAGTGTCTGGTGATGTAATTCCTTTATATTAACATTCCATTTCGATAATGTCAATTTTTTTAAAAATGAAATAATTGACTTATCAAATTTTATTAATAACCTTTCATGTCGTCCTTACAAATTATGCACATTACACTTAAAATACATTTTCATTATTTGAAACATAATATTTTTATTTCAATAAAATTGCATTTAATATTTACTGACAGCCTAATTTCAACCTGATAGCTGATTTCACATTGTGTGAATCTTGTGCATTACGTTATGTTTTCACATTTACTGCATTAACGTGTGTTCATGTAAAATATCGGTTTTTACTAATTAATTTGCCATACTATGGGGCAGTTTTTCCAATGGCGGGTGATCATTTATGTGACCCATTGATATTTTTTTCACATCGTGAAAACTGGAGGCATCTTTCAGAACTAAACACAACTTTTGAAATTGATTTTTTTTTACACCACGAAGATATACTCTCAGTGACGTGAAATGTGTTTTTGCACCTTTGATGTGTACAAATTGCATTCCACATGGACCATAACTTTTTCCACCATCAATAAAATCTTAGCTCAGGTAGAGCACAGCCAAATTTTCTTTAAAAATTCATAACTTTTAGACGGTTGCGAATCGGATTATACGAGATTAGTTTATTTGGTATGTCTTGGGCCTCTATCACCCGCCTCTTTGTTGACGTCTACTCCCGGAACACCTTCTATTATATATATATATATATATATAAACAATCTAACAATTGCATGTATACTTTCATTACAGTCGCAAGTCACATATTTTCTAAGCTGAAAGTTGACAAAAAATATTTCAAGCAAAATAGTTTTATAGATATCAAAATGTATAAACTGAGCCTCCTAATTTTTAAGTAGTTTTCACTGTAGGGATTTTTATTCGAAACTCTTAAAACCATTCCCATATAACGCATTTACAACGTTGACATATTGTACATATTTTATTAAAAATATTTAATTGATTTAGTATTCCTCACATCCTCAGATTTTAGTAGCAGTAACTTTGAAACAAGAAGTAAAGAGAGATGTGAGTTTGGGAAGCAAAAGTTTTTCTTGATTAAAATAACTTGTATTTAGAGTATGGGGTGACAAAAAACCACACAAAATATATTGAGGGTTATCTGTTTAAAGAATTTTTGAACAAAAAAATTTTGTGTAAATTACGTGGTTTTTCTTTCAAATGAAACAATACAATTCTATTTCTGTATTCACTGACGTGGTCATTTCTTTTAAGGTTAAAAATAAGATTAACACAATTATTTTGAATATGTTGAAGTCGCTGAGCTATATATTGATGCAAGATACGGGAAACTATGTCAGCATGGTCAATTCGTGAATTAATTATGACTCAGTTAAGGTATTCATTAAATTACTAGGTGATAATTGTTTTAACATTCTTAACGAATGTAGGGCTTTATTTGTTTGTTTGCATGGATAGGTGACATGTTCACGCCACGTTAAAGTTTCGATCAAATAAATGCTGAAGTTTTAGACTGAATTCTGTAATGAAATCGGTTCGCCATTAGACATGATTTTCGGGGTCTAGCTTTGTTTGATTGTTTAAGAAGTTTATAAGATCTTATTATAAAGCATTGTATTTTCTTAGGGTTTACATCTAGTCCGTGCTTTATTGACCACTCCAGATTGTTTCATATATCACAGTTCATTGCATCAATAGACTATATATTACCTGGGTGTACTGGAAGATAGATTTGGAAATCATCTGCATACAAATTACATTTAAAATGCAATAGTTTTAGGTAGGTCATTAATAAAAATAGACCAAATTACGGCCCCAGCACAGAACTCTGGGGAACTCATTATCCAACTGCACGCTAAGTTGACTGATTTTCTCTACAAACGACTCTTCGGTGACGATCGCATGAAACACTTTTAATCGATTCTAATGACAACAGAGAATTTTAAATATGATTTTAACCTAGCGATTAAAGGCTTGAGGTCAACAGAATCAAATTATTCGCTACACTTTAACAGAGTAAGAATTGTTAGCATACGATTAAACGTGTTTTGTTTAATTTGATCAGTCGCCTGTAGAAGTGCTGTGGAAGTGCTGGAACCTTTTATAAAACCAGACTGATAGTCAACCAGCAGATTATTTACGCTTAGGTATTTTGTAATCTGCTGATGACAATATGTTCCAGAACTTTGGAAATTGTTGGAAGAATGCTTATAGGCCTGCAATCACTAGCATACTGAGGATTTTGTATCTTAGCGATGGGTTTTACTATTGCCAGTTTCCACTGAGTTAGTTAACTGCCCGTGATTAAATATTGGTTGAATATAGAATTTCCCAAGGCTCCAAGAATAAACGGCAAAGCTAAACTTGTTATGTCTCTACAGATTTTGCCATTACTTTGGGCATTGATTTTAATTCGCATCATCAGTTCCGATCACTGCTGTTGCGTGCTTCTTAAAAGATAAGGTTTCATTCTTTACTTCCAAATTAAGGTTCTCGCAAGAACTTATGAAATGATTGTTAAGTTCGTTGGCGCTTAGGTTGATCTGCTGACTTAAGTTTTCAAGCCGCTTAGTTTCAGTTTCATCAACATTCCGTTCCACTATATGCCCGTCCTTGTATTTATGCTTACCTTTACGTTGTCCGTTACAAAGTGGCAGCTTGAAACTCTTTACGTAGTTGGAATGCATGAAGCATTGCTGGTTTGCTCAAAAGCCTTATAAATGTTTTGGTACATTATATGTTTGTAAGCATAAAATTAATATGTTATATAGTAGACCAGTTAAATAAACTGCAAAATACAATGGGTACATATTCTAGCTATGTGGTGATGTGAAGTGGCTAGCTAGCCAATGAGTATGTAACAGATAGTTACTAACAATGTTTATCTCTACTAACCAGTCTTGTAATGGATAATTAACAGCGTGCTCATAGGCTAGATTCTAGGACGTTATGGCGATCCAGTAAAACTCTGTGCACACAGCAGCCATAGCATGACGTCAGCTGTAGCTTCATTCAGTATTCTTTAAAGACTTGTGACGCCCTGAGTGTTAGGCGACATTGATTTCAGATGTATTTACCGAGCCTGCGCGACATTCCCATTGTGTGCGTGTCTTTATCTGCATTCGTCTCTCCTTCACCCATTCCTTCCGCACCGCGACAACATTCACCTAGATGATCAGAGAAGAAGGGTCGTTACCAGCGTTCTGCCACACATCTCGCAGCGTAGTTCTTGTGACGACAATGATGTAATCTAATACACCAAGTACACATATCTGACAACTGCTCAAGTTATTCCGTACTCAAACTGTTCATGGTAAACGGAGCACTTTAAAGTAATGTCTTATTTATCATTCTAAAATAGTCCTTACAGTTCGTTTTCATGCAAGCACATGCGTGTGAATTATGAACACAGAGTGTATAGACTTCACAGCTATTGAAAGTCGACATATTCGGCTACTAATATGCTACGTACACTACGAATGTTGATAATAATAACTGACAAGTGCTGAAACTGTGGTAAGTAATAACTCCTCAGTGTACCATAGCTCAGAAAAATTCAACATTCAGTCAAGACAATTCTGAACAGCATCTCGTCGAAAGAAAGATTATTCAAGATGGTGACACACGATGCTCATACGAGCAAGAATTGAGAGAAGACTTACTCATTAGCTTTAATATAAGACCAGGCAAAAATGCGCTTCAAATTATATCAGAAAAGTGTGGAAACCTGAATCAAGGATAACCCGAGAACCACTTATCTTAAATGTCAGTAGAATATGTAACTGTTCCACATCTCATGGTGCGACTGTTAGTGAGGAAAACTCAAGCTAGCAGCAACTATATAGAACCTGAATATGAAATATGTCAATGAATTATGATAGCACAGCCCAGGAGTTTTAGGTCAACATTTACAGGAAGTTCGAAAAAAATGAGGTAAATCTGAAAATGTATTCATTAATACAATATACTTTACGTAACATCACGCTGAAACTCCCCTATTTTCTCATGTCGGTGTTTTTTTTCCCTCGTATAAAAGTTTCGTGGGTTACACTGAATGACACAATGTACCTACAGAGACTATTTGAATGAACTCCCATCTACCGGGATCAATTAGAACTAACCAGTGGACTAAACCCACACACACACACACACACACACACACACACACA
>PNEQ01114740.1:0-14637 GCA_003012365.1 Medauroidea extradentata | reverse complement strand
ATCTCGACGGGTTCGATAGATATCGAGGATTTATCTAAAACACGTTCAAGGTCTTTTCACCACTTAAGAGAGTAAATTTCGAAAAACCCTTGAATCACGTTTTAGAATACTTTATTGGTATCTCGTGGACGTAAAAAACACAACATTAGCCCGCTGGGTTCAAGATATATCGACGATTAATTGAAAACGCTTTTCACCATTTTCCATCCTTTTTCACGTCCTTAGGTGGCGAATTTCGAAAATTCCTGAAATTACTTTTTAGGTATTTGAGTAAGCATCAATCCTAAACAAAAATCACGTAGTATATAAAAAAACATGGGATCGATATATATCGAATGTGAGTCGAAAACTCATATTACCCCTTTTTTAACCAGTTTAGGGCCAAATTCAGACAATATATTTTAAATGGTACTTGAGATATTTACAAAAGCACCAATTTAAAGCAAAGAGCACTTCGATATCTCGATTGATTCGATAGATATGGAAGGATAATCGAAAACACATTTCACGTATTTTCACCCCTTTAAATAAAGAATTTCGAAAGGTCTTTGAGTCCTGCCATAGACATTTGTAAAAGTAACCAATTAAAGTTAAAATCATGACGATAGCCAATTGTGTTTCAAAGATATAGACGATTAACTAAAAACACATTTTGCCCCTTTTTACTGCCTGGGGATCGAATTTCAAAAAACCTAAAACTACTTTTTGGGTATTTACGTAAGCAATATTTTGAAGTGAATATCAACTCTCTATCCCGAAGGGTTCGATGGATATTGATAGTTGATTGGAAACACATTTAAGGTCTTTTCAGTCACTTAAATGTTGAACTTCGAAAAATCCTTAAATCAGCTAATATGCATTTTTACGAGTGTCCTATTAAAGTAAAAATCACGATGATTGGCCGTCGGGTTCGAGCTCTATCGATGTTTCTTCAGAAACACATTTCACCCCTTTTCACCCCCTTAGAGGTCGAATTTCGACAAATCCCTTCTTAGTGCTCGCCTACGGCCTGAAGGGAACCCCTACAAAAATTTTCACGATTCTAGGTCCAGTGGTTTGGGCTGCAGTTTAATATGTCAGTCAGTCAGTCAGTCAGTCAGCTTTCATATATATATATATATATATATATATATATATATATATATATATATATATATATATATATATATTTTTTTTTTTTTTGTGTGTGTGTGTTTTGGGGTTAGGATTCTGTGTGTGGAATAAATTGGGCATGTTACACTTTGAAAATGTCATAGGTCATGATATTCTCTTAATTTATAACATGGGTGTAATTTCAAACACAAAAATAGTTCAGAGAGCTCAGTCCTGTCGAAATAAACAGTTTTCACCAAACTCCTTAAAGACGTTGCATGCATGCATAACAAACTGTGTGTCTTGCCATGTAGGCTACTTGCAGTACACATGCAGACGTAGTTGTGTGGGTTGCAATCGTGGATGAGCTAGCTGCATTTAAAAAACAAAGTATTACGTCATAGCAATGCATACCACTGTACTGTTCACAAGTAATGAAATTAAACAAATAAAGACATTAACAGCCACAAAAAACAACAAACCTGAAAGCGTTTTTATGACTTTAGAATCAGCAACAAGCATAAAGGATTTCTTGTAGGAATACTGACAGAATGAATGAAGAGATTCTGACGGCTCGTAACATTTAAGATTATGAGAGCCAAACAGTGGTTACATGGTGTGAACATGGAGTTGCACTGAGAATAGAGGATAAGGAAAATGGGAGATCCTCGGTAAAAGCCACCGGCCAACGTCATCGTATCACCACGAGTCCCACATGTGAAAATTGGTGTGACCCCGGGTGGTAACAAAACCGTATCGCCTTGTAGGGAGACAAGCCTCGTGACCGTTAGACCACCATGGCGGTTGTATCTGCCATCATTGATACCGACGCTGTACTATTATTTATATTTCTCAAGCATTACCTCACAAAGTTATTAGTGTTTGTTTTATTATCAGCATGGCGAACACAATACCATTTACACATTTTTAAGCTGCCTGGCACTGACACCTACCATTTTCGTTCACAACTGATACGATATGTACGCAGAATGCTAGCAACAAACCGATCTGTGACTTTAACAATATTGTACATGTTTACAGTGAATGTCCATCATAGTCTACACGCTGCGCACATCACAGAGATGTACGCAGGATTGCCTATGCTCGTTTATCTGTATGTCTGCGCGAATATTCAAGTGTGTTTTGAGCCATAAACGGTATGTCCCAGACAGTTGCAGCAAGTGAACCTTTGGGCTACGGATGGGTATGTCAGTCAGTCAGTCAACCAATCAATTAATCAGTCAGTGTTCTCTTATAGAGATGTACATTTTAATCTGTCTTATAACTTTTACGTGAAGTAAAGTTTTTATTCTGTAACATTAAGCCTACTTACTATTATTATACATCAAAAACAGTATCATGTTTTATGTATGTATATGTATATATGTAGACACACACACATAAATACACAGGCAAGGTAAAGTTCGACACTCAATTGCTCGAATTAGCCTACTATAAATATGACGACCTGACACACGACTTCAGTAACGTATGGCCAATAGGGTTAATATTTTCCTCCTTATAGTTTGCAGCCAGTTACGCAAGCGAGTACGGTTTCCATGTACGAGGTGATACTCGCCACGATCTGACAACACGATAACCTATAACCCAGAGGATGAAAGCATAACATCTTACTGACGTTAGAAACTAGTCTGTATTACGTTGACGATTGCAATCCCAATTCCTTCTGTGGCAATAAATTATCTTGGGAGCTTGCAACACAGTTTTATAGCTGTCTAAAAACATATTTATATAGTTTATGTTAGGATAGTAAACGTCATGAAATACCAGCAGTGCAGGGCCTCTGGTGAGAGAGTGAATAGCATGTACGAGTCTGGCTAGCAAGGCTGTGCAGAGAGCAGATTTGTATTTTAGAATCTAAGGAAAATGTCAATTGATTTCAAGAAAATTAAGCACTTGCCACTACGACTCTGACAATTTCCCTAGGTTTACAAAACGAATAAAGTTTATTGACGACTCCAATTTTACAGGGTGCTACAGAAATACTTCCCCCATTTATGACGCAAACAAAGCTTCGCTAATGCATTGAAAGTCATATGCCATTTACTTCACATACTTCTCCTCTGCCTAGTGCTGTCGTTGAGTTCTGAATATTTGGACCGCACATCCTTGAAGAATATGACAGAACTGTGACTTACATCAGTTCTTTCTGTGACCAGCACGTCTTTCTGATCCCGCACCTTGAGATTTCTTTCTTTGAAGGTATCTAAGGTACAAGTCTAGCTGTGTAAGCTGAGAACACTAGACGACTTGAAGGCTGACATCCTCACGAAATATCAAGGAAATACCACCAGACGTGAACAGGAGAGTAGTGTGAGACTTATGGGAGATATCTCGGATGCTTTTGGAGTGTTTAATTTTCAAAACCACGTGGAGGGGTGTGAGGATGTGCCTAACGTATAGTCTGCATGCTCGTCCAACCTTTGAAATACATTTCATTATACCTACTTTCTAGTGTATTTGCGTCACAAATGTGAAAAGTATTTATGCCGAACTCTGTACTTGACTCGTGCCAAGAAAAATTCTCGTGAATAGGTAAAAATTACTACACTAACTCAGGGTCCTTAACCACATAAAAAAATTATACCTCACGGAGAAAGTTAGAAAGATGTAGGCATGACGATATTGTTTTTTGCCAGAATGTTTTCAACTAAATCATAAATATAATGCAGTTGCTAAAGTAATAATGTAAAAACTAAAAATTAATAATTTGTAATTTTACTGAGTTAGGCATAGTAAAGACGTTGGAGAATATGGTTAAGTATAGTTTAAAGTGGTCGAGTAGTACGTAACACACAGAAAAAGTAACACAATTTAATTGCATGCTAGATAATGTTCTATCTCACTGATCAAGAAATGTAAGTTGATTCCACGGAAACGCTTAAAGCAATGAAAAAAATTCCCAATGTGCGAAATTGGTCCTATTCACAATGCAATAATGTCATTGCAGATAAAGCTAAGTCATCAAGAAGGCAGAAGGCATGTGTTGAGTGAGCAAGACTCGGCCTTATAGCCCGCGCGCTTATTTGTCCTGATATCTCAAAATAGATCTGCAACTACATGATATTATTATACATGTTACATGTGTCAAAAGTCAAAGGATTAGACTACAGATTTAATTTAACATTTCTCCTTTACGTCCAGGAAACTGAGCGTCGAAACCTTAAAAATAACATTTTTTGCTATGTTCACTGTATTTTTAATGACGAACTACAAGAATGAAGTAAAGTATAGCGTCTGTAGATAAGTTTTTTTTCCTTCTTGGATAATACTTTATTCCCAGAACAATTCTCAGACAAGGGGTATACGCGCACACACAGATTTTACAGAAAATGTCTTACTGGGGACTCCTCTTAAGGCGAAGTCTCATTCCGCGAATTAAAATTTCAGTTTATATATTATAAGAATTTTTTCATTGAAATTACTAAAAAAATATTACAGGGCTTTAACTTGAATACAAATGCTTTCGGTATAATTCACCAATGTTTACGTACCCGTTACGTGGTGACTCTGAAGAGGCGAGACTATGTCAATGATTTAAAAGTAATATATAACCCAACAATACCTAAATCAGTCAATTCAGCTCGGCTTGTGATGCCCCATTTCAAGAGCGTTCACGCGGAAAAATTCATAATTTTATATTTGCACGACATAGTTCTCGTTTTACAGACGTTACTTGTGACTACGTTTTCCAATCGTAAACATTTTTGGTTCTCTTAGTTTTCCTATAGCGGCATGTCAAAGTCAGAATATGCACGTTACGGGAACATAGGAAAAACAAAAACTAAGTGCCTAACTCGAATGAAATAATTTACACTGAACTTAGATATTATGGGCAATATGCTAAAATAATTAAAAGCACACAATAAAATTACTTTGTACTTTTTAGGAAACTTCTGAAAAAAGTTGATTTTTTATTTTATTTATGGCAATTAAAAATACATTATTTTATTTAAATAATATCTCATTTCAGTGTAAATTATTTCATTCGATTAAGTTTCTTGGTTTTGTTATTAATGTGTTCCCGTAAATTGCAAATTCTAAATTTGACATGTAGTTGTGGGAAAATTATGAGCGCTAAAAATGTTTTACAAGTAGAAAACGTATAGTCTATTCACTACAAACTGAGCACTTAGCAGAACTTGTAATTAATTAAAATATGTTTTATTGTGCCAACAGATGTTAACTTTTGAGTGTGTTGAAATGTTTACACTAGTTTTGAGTTACGTGGAAGTTTTCAGTTTAAAAGTAGCAAAGATGGCTGCAAGAAAACTTTATGCAGTGCTCACTTTGTCCTGAACGGCCTATAGTCAGAAATAACGTCTATAAAACGAACACTTAAGCGAATGTTCGTAACGAGGAAGAAACGCCACAATCAGTGGCAATGAATGCCTTGCGTCAAAAGTCATTGTGACAACCTCTGACCTCGACGGCCAGATATAAGACTCGCCCCAGTGTCCAAGCCTTCTGACACACAACGAGGAGTGTTGCTGAACAATACACTAGAGCAGCAACTGCTTGTCCGTTGGTCGTTCACTTCATGTCAACTGTTCGCCACGAAGAATTCTACCTCCCTGCGTAAGTCAAATGCACACTTGTTTCGTTACTATTCAGTGTTATGTGTTTTTGCTTCTTCTTTCATGCTTATCCGAGCTTTTGGAAAACATACTTTCAGACGAATTTTATTCTTGCTCGTAACTGTATTTAGCAGAAAGCAGTTTCGGAGGACTAGGAAGGGATGATGGATGAAAATATGTATTACATTTAAAACAAATAATTAACATGTTTAATTTTCGGAGGAATGTGTATATACCATATATCTCACCTGCATAGGTCCTCGTCGTCTTCCCAAATTATACCTTTGGCATAATTTCAAAACAAAGATCCAACCATCATAAACTAATTTTGCGATTTCTTGGTGAAGTACACTTTTACGGAAGTAAATACTGAGTTAATTAATTTAGCTATTGTTTTAGTCCTGCAGTATAGATTCGTATATTTATAATATTATCAGTACGATATATCGAGCATAATACTTTAATGGCATATCAGCCATTTGCAACATTCAGTCCATACCTCTTTTTTGTAACGATGCCCTCGATATAATTTTACCATTAAGAAATATTCTGACCTAATTCACCTGTGTAAGTTCACGCGTAAGGCTTGCGCAGCGAAACTTAAACGAATTACTTTGTTTTTAGAAAATACTCTGAGAATTGGCAAAGTAGTCTATTAATATATCGTGTTTGTAACAACACAAATGGAGTTGCATAAATTTGATGGATGCTTGGATAATGTAGAATAGATCCACGGTAATGTTAACTTTTACTCGTGTCGTTAGGAAAAAAATAATCTGGGTGATTTATCTATAAAACAACTGAGGTTTTTATTTACAGAATTTCTTGTGTCTACGTGTGGAATACAACTTGGCTCTTAGTTCATTTCGCCTAAAAAGTGGAATATTTTCCTTTTTCATCTCACCCATTCAAATGTACATTAAATAAATAGTAAAATTACTGCAAAAAGTATCGCATTTTTTTACGTACGAGCGTAGAGATTATTGTGATGGATGAGCCTGAAGGTTTTCTCGCTCAATGTTATTGAAGTATCAGTAACGGAGACTCCATTAGTAACTTTTCAAACACGTTACATGTTATAATAAAGGAATTAGTTTATAATGTGCTCGGCATATTGTACAGTCACATGCAGTGCTCTACAGGCAGTCACTATATTTCGACCTCATTAACAGCTATATATTTATCTGCTCACCTCACATCTTAAAGGACGTTTATCTACTTCGCTTCTAACTTGAAACATTGTTAGTAACACACATATTCACGCAGCTGGAAAACTCTTGTAGAGAGATGTATGTGGTAAATAACTAATATTTAACGGACGTAGCTTGAAGAATGTACTGATTACACTCCAAGCTGTAGGTTAATAGCTTATATACGGTAGATATTCGTAAGTCTACAATGTCTCCTCCAGAACTAGCGAGACGGAGCAACAGTAACATGTTGGACTAGCACTTGGGAGGAGCCTGGTCCCAGCTCCAGCCATCGTCAATGCTGGGATAGTTCTTAACAAAAACCCTAGCTACACACTTGGAAAGTTCGCGTTTCCTTTTGCGCCCAAGCTAGAACTCAAACAACCATTTTTTTTTTTTTCACTTTCACAACGATGGGCATCGACACTGTTGGGGGGGGGGGAGTCTAGCCCCCCTCCAAGTTTACGTGAGGAGTGTGAGGAGGGGGCGTGGATGGGGCAAGCTTTCCTTCGAAGTTAACTTATTTTAGACGAGACTGTAGTATGTACTTGTTTTGGCACTTAATGCTAGCATTCTTGCGAAAAATTTTCGTTTGATGCTGTAATTTCTGTTAAATTTCTCTACTGTGTATGAGGTTATAAGTTGGTAAAATCAATTTTGTTGTTTAGTTCTAGAAATATTTATTAATATTTGTTTGGTAGTATTGCTCATAAATTTCGCACATGCATTTCCTCTGGTAATCAACAGACGAGCAAACAAAAAAGGATGAACATTTCATCTTCTAACTGCAAACCTGTAAAAATTTGATCTTATCTTAAAATATAACTAGCAATGTTTTTTAATTACCCCTTGAATAAAATATTTTCGTCATTTTGTCAAATTTGCATTGCACGTTTCTTTCAGAATTTTCTGCATACCTATTGCCAAAATTTGTTTTTAGAAAATACTATTCATATTTCAGTATTTTTAAAAATGATTCTATTGATTAGTTTCGTGCGTTACGATGAAGTCGATTTGAGGCTTGTTCAAATGGTGATGACGTTTAGAAAATATGTGCATTGTTTAGCATTTAATTTTTTCTTGCACACAGAGTGGTTAATAGTTTAAGTGCATTACTCTCGTGACGTTTCTATAAACTAAGTGGCTGGGAACTAAAGTCATAATTTCCAATATAGACATAGTATACCTAAATGTTATAACTTCAATCTAAATTTATTAGTTGATGCGTTATTTTACTGTGAGTGAGCTCAAGTGCAATTTGTGCACATTTGCTCAAGAGCATACTTGCAAAACTGATCAGAAAATGTGCTTTATTGCCATTTCTCTGACTGATTTGCCAATTTATAGGAATATTTTAATTTTATATTTCTACTACAATTGTTGGAACTTAAGGAAATATTCAGAAATTTCGATTAAGAGGGAAAATTTTGTCTTAAAATTTATGCTTAACTCACTTTCCAAAACTCTCGAATTCCATAGTAAAATGCTGAAATAAGATTGTATAACATACCACGTATTTAAAAAAATAAATGACGTTAAGTTTCAGAAACTTAGTTTCTATCGCAATTGCTGTACAAAGTTATGTGAACGACTATTTATATACTAAAATAGATGATAGTCAAATCCTTAGTATTCGGCTATTTGAATATACTACTGTGATAATAAAAGTTAAATTGCTATTTAGTTAATACGTATTTAGTTCTTCGCTTGTGTAGATGATCCTTATGCAGTATGCACAGAATTATTTTTCTTGTTCAATATTAAATTGAACTTCACAAATTTTAGTGACTCAATATATTTTTCAACAATTACAGTTTACTGTTATTTTCCAATGTAAAATTCATAATTCATAATTCAGACAAGTCTGCAGAGTGATTGGTCTGGTATTTGTTCAGTCAGAGGTGTAGCTAAGGAGGGGTAATAGGGGTTGTAACCACCCTCCCGTGAACTGTATCTTTGATTGTATGTTTTATATTTAAAAATGTTAGCATTTATACCAGCGGTTTATTCAATGTTTATTTTCGAAAACGCCTTAAATGCACCATTTTGCTACTTTAAATCCAAAATTTTCACGGGGGAGGGCGGCCCCCGGATTCTGACACTGACCAAGGTCAACGATCATGTTTGCTACTGACCCTTGAATAATCTGACACCTCCTGGACAGTGTTGTGACAATAAATTAAAATAAACTTGAAATCAGTCCCAATCATGTGGTATAAGTCGTTCGGGATACAGTCAGCTCTAAATATTTAAACTTCGAAAAATAATCACTAGCCGTTACTGCATTTGATTCAACCTTAACAATGGGTTCCTTACTTTTTGTATGGTTGGTAGCGAATGGACGGCTTGGCCATTAGCATTTGCGCACTGAATCATGGGTAGTAACAGCTGATTTTGCACAAACGGCGCCGAAAAATGTATATGATTATATGGGTTGACGAGTTTCTATTCATTAATTAAAACTTTTAATACACTCTCAGACAAAAAATTGCCGTTTCTTAGTATAAGGCAACTGCAGACGTGTTTTAAAAACCTATGTGGTAGATAGTATTGAATAATAAACAACGATGAAGCTAAATAAATTGTGTCACTGTTAACAAGAGACGATGATTTGGCTGCATATTTCTTATGATAAACATACACAATTATTATACCAGGCAGTATTTCCAGTAGGCCAAGGTTGGTTGTTATTGTCTTCTGCAATAAACACAACAAATCAATAGAAACATTGTCTAAAAATGTGTAGGTCTACAATAAACCTTCTCCCGACAGACAATCACAACGCAAGTTTCCATACAGCGAGAATCTTCCCTCATTAATCTACTCTTAGAAATTATTAAGTCATGTCGTAACAAATTGTTAACATATTAACAACTTCGCTAAAACAAATGTAATACCCGGCAATTAATGTTAGTATGTATAGGCTAAGGCATAAGCTACAGAAAAACGAAGTGGGCCTATATGCATATGGGAGCATGTTTAACAGTAAGTCTGTATAAAAAAACTGGAACTATTTCATTTGTTGATTCATAGCACTAGTTTCATTAAACTGTAACAGAACTTAAACGTTCTGGAGAAATTCGCTTGGATATTTGTTATTAATGCACATTTTCGAGCAATTAATGAAAAGCTGAGGCCTATCTTTATCAAGGAAACCAAATTTTACTTTAGGTTTATAAAAATTTATGTACCCATACGAACATACGACCAGAACATAAACATCGTAATATCTAGCCAATCAAACGTAATATAAATAAACTACAAGAGTTATTTTAATTAAAAATAATAATTTTACCCCAATTGTCTTCGGTTAGTTCTGCATGGTAAAACCTCAAATTCGTCTCGCAGTTACATCAACATGGAAGGAAAAAAAAGTACGGAACCACGACAGTGTATAATCTAACGTCTCTATTTAAATACGTTCGTAAGTGACTTTGGAATGTTATTTCTTATTTACTAACAGTGGTAACATAAACCACTAGATAGGACATGCCCATTGACTTGCAGTAATAACCTAGGAGGGCAGAAACGTAAATTTAGAAGCGTACATTGACTCTTACATATGTGATTCTCACATAATACAACAATTAATTTCATAAACGGGCCTACGGTTTCCTTAAAATCTTTGAATTTGTTTAAAAAATATATATAAACTTACTCGTAAGCCTATTCCTATGCGAGAAGAAGTAGGCCTAGGCCTACAAATTACCTTGTGATAGTATGTGATTTGCACTGTACATTGTTTTTTAAATACAAAAATTCGCCAAAAAACTGTGCACAGTTGTTTAAATTAATAAATACGTAATAAAACAGACAGAAATAAAATACTGCGAGCATGAAAGCCAAGTGACGGACATTTCGATGCGATTATTTATATTTATAAATCACTGGACATTATGAAACTTTGTATCCCTTCAAAGAACTGTTGTTAGTCGTAATATAAAACGTTAAATATATAGCAATGGTTTACACGGTTCGGTGTAAAGCATTTAACAAACATGCTAATGCACTGAGCCTTATGGCAAACGAGCGATTGAATGTGCAAAAAAAGCTGATTCTCCCAGCATGCAATCTTTTCTGACGTCACGGGCCAAGCCATCCATTGCCGAATGTAGTTTAGTTTTTTTTTTTAATTCAGATACAAAAATTCCGAAATAAAATCAACTGAAGTCAGCATATTTGTGTTTTATATAACTAACAAACATTTTTTAAAATCAAACTATAGGTTCTTGAAAACTGCACAGTTAATACTACACGCGCATACATCAAGTGACGTGTCTCGATGTGTCAGACATGTCCCGCCGATATCGTTACGCGCGGTAAGACACTAATTCGCTGAAAATATAAATTTAACAGGGCTTTTCTGAGTGCTCACTTTATCCCGAACCACCTATATCACTGTGTTATCAATAGCCAGTGAGCAGCTGTTGTCTATTGTGTACACAGGTATTCTTGAAGGTTAACATACTGTTCAGAGAACCTTATAATTGTTCCTGTCTCTATAGCCATGTCCGATTCCTCTCCCAGCTCCTGTCATTGTCGATATATACAGATGTGTGTAACTGGCTCTTATGAACTCGCTGTTGACAAGATCTTAAGCCTAATAAATATTTTAATTCCGCTTCTCCAAGAGGGGAAACGTTTTCTGCATATAGCATGGATACATTATGCTACATGGGGCTAATTATACGAACATGGGACCATAATATGCATATACCTAACTGGGTGATATGTGGCATTTCGTATGTGGGTCTGAACAGTGTGTGAAGATAAGTCGCTTCGTACTGTTCATTAATAATCTAGTTCCTTATTCAAATCGGATTTGTAATTGGCAGGTAGAATTACTCTTGCGGAAGGCGTCAGTGAAATCAAAAATTTTGATAGTTTTTTTTATAAAACTGGTTGTAAAATTTTGAATCATATAAATAAATTCAGTGAACATCATTCAGTTTAATATATTTTTTTCTTCACTTTAATTTAGTCAAATTTTGGTTTGGCCTTCATCCTGTATGTGTCCATCAAGTACATTGCAAAGTAAAACAAACATAAAAGTCCCTGATTATTAGTCACTGCGAATAAATAATCTTGCTAACATTCAAGGTCATCTACAGCAACATGTAACAGTGAGTTTTCAATTTTTCAGGATGAAAACTGAGATGGCTACTTCAAGGACTGTAATGCTTTCGCTGTCCATTCTGATACTAGTCACGACTCATGGATGTGTTGGGAAGGTAAGATGACGCAATAATAATTGCCAGTTGTGTTCTATTTTCTTTACGTGGTCAGGAAAGCAGGAGGGCGTGAATTGAGACACGAATATTGGCAACAAATTTCAGCTAGTCAATTTTCTGAAAATAACAATAATAATTCACTGCCAAAACAAAAATTTAAATGTTCAGTGATTAAAATAATAGTAAAACTACTTTTTTTGTCTTACAAAATATCTATTCTTATCAAACCAAGCTTACTGATAAAGTGGAAAGAAATGGAAAAATATATTTTCGTAGCGGATATTCAAAACTATAAAAACGCTAACAGTGGTGTTAGTAGTTTAATGCTTGCCATTGCACCGAATGTTTTTAAATTTATTATTTGATTGTTAATAAAGGCCTATATATTATTACATTTATTTTACCGCAATGAATTGTTTTCTGTCCACACAAATTAGGACAGCGTAAATAATTCAGGCAAAATGAAAATGTAAATTGTGTTTTATTGCAAATTGTGGTCTTTACAACAACTGCAGTACCTCCAAATATAATTTCAGCATTTAACAATTTGAGACATGTTAAACTCGTACTAACGATTGCGAAGTTCGCCATATGTAGAAATGAACAAAACGTGGTGACTTTTTTGGCTGCAGGAGAATATTACAAACAAACACTACAGAAGCCATACAATCGGATATATTGAACAGATTTGATGTGATTAATATTTTGCGAGTTCGAGAGACAGCTGGAAATAACGATTTTTTTAAAAGTAATAGTAAGTATGCTACTGCCAACTTAAGTTTTAGCTACTGTTGTGGTCCTAATACTGAAGCGACTAGTCGCGCGCGGATTTTTAACGAGTTACCAAACTATTAAATATGGCTGAGTAAGAAGCATCTGATTGTTCACAAAAGCATTCAGTCCCAACTTAGCGCACTCCGAATAAGAAACAGCGCCACAACGATTGTTGACAGGGAAATTATTTCAGTACTGAAAGTAAGCATCGTAACTAGAAATAAGTAGTAATTCCGAAATTCTGACAGTGAATTTGTAGTCATTGTAGATGAAACAAGAAGTTGCCAGCATAACTGATAAGCCTACTTTCCTCAAAGTGGTAGCAAACCAACTACGAAAGTTAAAATCGAATACGTAATCTAGAAATATTAACTGATAATCTTGATTTTGATGTATGATATATGCCATATGCTAATAATAAGTCAGCTTACTAAGTGTTATGTGAGGAACCAGTTTTACAAATTGGGGAAACATTTTTCTGAGTTGTCTTTCTATCATAAAGATAAACAGAAAATAGCCACTGTTTTAAAAACATCACTGATTGATGAACGAAATATACAAATGTGAATTCAGGTTTGAATATAGTATATGTGTACCAAGTTCGATAAAATTCTGAAAAAAATGTATTAAAGATATGTACTACTATGCTAAAAATATAAAAATGGCCACCATTTTGAAAATATGAAAACTGGATGAGCGAATGACATAATTGTAAAGTCACTTTGTATGCAGTATATAAGTCACTTTGTATGCAGTATATGTGTAATAAGTTTAATGACATTCTGAAAAACATTTCCTGAGATATGAAATAATATGCTAAAAAAAAAATTTAAATTACACAATGTTGAAAACATGAACACAAGATGAACGAAATAAATAACAGTCAAGTAAACGTTGTATTTAGTATATGTGTACTAAGTTTGGTGAAATTCTAAAAATTATTCCCTAATTTAAGTCATACTATGCTAAAAATATAAAAAATAGCCGCCATTTCAAAAGAATTAGCACAGGATGAACGAAGCACACAATATATAAGTCAGTTTTGTATTTAGTACATGTGTGACAAATTTGGTGATATTTTGATAAATGTTTCGTAAGATACATGAATCTATACTAAAAATTAAAAAAAAAAAACACCACTTTGAAAATATGCACAATGGATGAACGAAATACACACTATTCAAATCAGCTTTGTATGTAGTATACGAGTACCAAGATTAGTGAAATTCTGAAAAATATTTCCTATGATATGAGATAGTATGCTAAAAAAAAAAAAATGACCACAGTTTTTAAAATATGCAAACATGATGAACGAAACACGCAAAAGTCAAGTCAGCTTTATATGTGCAGTATAAGTGTACCAAGTTAGATGAAATTATAATGTACGGTTCCTCAGATATCTGGCTTGATTGAAATACGTTAAAATGGACGCCATTTTGAAAATATGAACATGGCGTAAACGAAATATAAAAAAGTCAAGTAAGATTACAAAGTACATGAAATTCGGTACACAGGTTCAAAAGTTTTTAGGGACACACACACGAACACGCACGCACACACACACCTATACGGGACTAGCGTATCTTCTGAGGACCGCTGAGTTTAACGTCATTATGAGGACCTCTACAAATTAATCGTCAATGTTTTACAAATGTATATCAGTGAGATGGGGCAATTTTTGTGATCCTATACACACGATGAAATTTTGGAAATCAAATTATTTGTAAGATTTGTGTATGGCAAGGGTGGATT
>PNEQ01114739.1:0-19465 GCA_003012365.1 Medauroidea extradentata | reverse complement strand
CCAGTGTTTTAAGACGTTAACTCGCAGGTATTTATAACTAAGATTACTACTGAGTATAGCATGTATTCAGCCCCCGTGCATTTAATGAGTACATATTGTAGCTAAAATTTATCGGAGCACTTTAACGTAAATGTAAACATTGTACAAGCCTATGTAAATAAAAGCACGTGGCAATGTTGATGTTTACATGTAGCGGAAAGATATAAACTGGCAGAAAATAGAAATTAATCAGGGCTTTTTTCAGTGCTCACTTTATTCCGAATCACCATAAGGCGGAGATCTAAGGGCGAAACAGCATGCTCAATACGCCTCACCATAGCCTCTAGGCTCAAGTCACTATGCTGGCATGAAGACATCTTGTCGGATTCTCGCCTCTATGAGACGTGGTCCTCATATTATTTAATGAATATAAAGTTGTATTGTACACGACGGTGCCTTTTTTTTTTACGATTCTTCAACAGGATTTTCATACCTAAAAAGTATCGTAAGAACACCTATTTATGTCATTTTTGGCCGCTAGAAAATAAGCCTCCAGGATCACTGGATGACCAAAAATAAGAAAACATACACGTGTAACGTTCTCTGGATTCAATTCCTTGCCAAACGTCACTTAGGCACGTTGAGCAGTTTTGAAATAAGCTTTTATTGACGGAAGATATGTACAGTACGCCGCTCGGCAGCCTGCTTACACGGCCGGCCACCATCTTGAACAAGAATCTGAATAATAGTCAGTTATTAAGGAGGAATATAAAAATTTCAAATTTATGATTTCTGTAGGCATTAGATGCGAACAAATTAAGGGCGCGGTCTACCGCAATTTTCATAAACATTATTTTATTTTTTATTTGTTCGAGATATTTGTTTTCTTATTTTAGACACAAAATGTGACTAAATTTGGCCCTTATGAAATTTTTTTATCTCTCATAGTTTTCGCGTAATGGCTTGTTAAAGTCATATTTTGCATGTTTCCGTTTTAACGACTACACTAAAACCAACTGATATACCAAACTCAAAAAAATCACAGTAGATAAAGACATTGCAGGCTACAATGACATGCTCATAAAATTAAAGAATAAACATTATTTGTATTTTTAAAAAAATTATTGAATTTTTATAATTTTTATTTTCAGTTTCAGCATTTTTTTAAAAGTCAAGTAATTTTTATTCTTTAATTTTTTGAGCATGTCATTGTAGCCTGCGATGTCTTTATCCACTGTGATATTTTTTAGTTTGGTATATCAGTTGGTTTTAGTGTAGTCGTTAAAACGGAAACATGCAAAATATGACTTTAACAAGCCATTACGCGAAAACTATGAGAGATAAAAAATTTCATAAGAGCCGAATTTAGTCACATTTTGTGTCTAAAATAAGAAAAAAAAATATCTCGTACAAATAAAAAATAAAAAAATGGCGATGAAAATTGCGGTAGCCGCGCCCTTAATTTGTTCGTCGTCCCACCCCTTCAAATATTTCGACATTAGTTGATCAGACTGTAGACAGTTTTTCGGAGAAATGTGCTGAAAACGAAATGTAAGTTCAAAGGAAGGAACAGAAAGCGAAGAGTTTTCAATCTACCCTGTCAGTCAGCTGTCTCGCCCCGGCACGAAGTGAAAATCCGGGGACCGACCTCGCCGCGAGACGAACCACGGTATCTTACACTAAAGTGAAACATTGGGAAATGTATACCTGGGCCGCATCGTTCTATCTATTTGTTTGAACACGAAACACAGCCACGGCAATACAACGTAACTGGTTTCACCAGCTCGAAGACGGACGAGGTAGCTAGCTGACTTCTGGAGGGCGATAATAGATCGTGGTGCACAAACTAACGCTAAATTCGCTCACTTAAGTTACAGGTTCATTGAATTACATACGCAAAAAAACTGGTAAACCTTGACAAAAATTCTAGTCAGAGTCATTGAATTTGGGTGGAAATAATATTTCAACAACTTGTTTTAATGCCTTATACTTGCACATCTGTAGTTCTGCTTCTCGATTACTGGCAGCGTGTCTGTGCAGAGGCGTCGTTCAAATTACTGCGCCATTCAGAATATAGGCCGTTCATGTTGAAATGAACACTGCATCAAGTTTTCCTTCAGCCGTTTTTCAGCCAAATTTACAACTTTTAGTATGAAAACTTCCATGTAACTAAAAACCAGTGAAAACGTTCCAACGCTCTCACAAGTTGACATCTATTGGCGCAATGAAACATATTTGTAAATAGTTACAAGTTTCGCTGAGTGCTTAGTTTATAGTGAACAGCCTATTACTTTACTGCGACACCACACGTCTGTGATTTTTCGAGTAGAACACTAACAAGCCGAAACAAGTCGATACAAAATTGTTTTCACAAAAATCAGTATTTATAGTGCCAGATGTGATGACATATCAACCAACCTTTTTCCCGAGCGAAGTATTTCTGGGGTCACAATTTCTGATGCCAACATTTTACACTAAACGAATGCGTCACTCTGGTCTAACATTTTTCTCATAAAGTTAGTAAAATTGTTAGTTAGTATTGCTCTCGTTTCATTCCAATTGATGTTTTCAGCGTCAAGTTATGAATCACGCCCTATTAATTGCGAAACTTGACGCACTAGTCTGAAATGTCTGGCGGGGTTATGGAACTACAATCTGGTTGAGCCTCGCGCAATCAACTCCGCGCAATCTTATCAACACTAACGCACGAAGTTGGGGGATTTCCGCGACAATGGAAACGAGTGGGGCGGCACTGAGTTGCTGTTGGCTGTCGCAACTCTGTCATCGCTTCGCCCATTGCACTGAAAGGAAAGTATTATATAGTGGTTGCAATACATCTGTCAAAATGCAAACAACTGTCTTGAAAATAGAATTCATACTGCCAGGATTGTTTCTACAACAATTTAATCTGTACTAGCAGTAAAAAGCATCTCTTTATTTTGTAGGCCACATTATACTTCTACAGAAAAGAATGTTGTAGGGACATTACTGACAACCAAACAGGAATACTGTAACGATTTTAACTGAAGTATGGTAAATACAACAATACTTTCATTTCAGTGCAGGAAGACACGTGAAGACCTCTGATAAGGTTGTGTATTGCAGACACCAATTCAATCGAAGGTGACAATAACATATCATGCAACATAAATATTCTGAACCAGGATTACGACAAAAAATCTAACGACTAAAATTATATTGAATACAATATTTTTAACACTGTGACGTTTTTCTGTGTTTCCTTTATATTTAGCAAGTTACATTTTACTTAGATAATTTGCATATTAAGTTACAATACTGCATAATTTTTACATGTGCACGTTAAGAGGCATATGTACCTGACGCACGAACACTGTTTTAACGCGTCACGCTTATTATTTATTCACACGCAACCGCTTAACTTGTCACCAGTAACTTTATTTGTGAAAATAACACACATTTAAAACTGTGTTTCTATCATTTTAAAATGCAGCACGCTTATTAGAAACACGATTTTGGGACTTTTCAAAATGGCTGCTGTAGACACAAAAATCCCGCCCGCACTCGTAAAACACAACGCAAGAAACATGCGTTGGACTTAACTTCAAATTTTCCGCCCTCACCTCTTGCCATGCCACTAAATGACGCCCCTGCGAATTGTTTACTTTAAAAATATCATACTAATATTTGAAATGTAGGCTTACTGAGTTCGTGTATTTGTGATAAAAATAATTAAATCTGCAAATAAAATATGTATATACTATTCGAAATACTGCAGAAAAATTACACTTATTGTTTTTTTTTTCTTGGCGTTTTCTTGCTTATCAATTTATTTTCCATAATTTAAAAACTAAATGCTCTTAAATTGAAACATTACCAAACATATAAGTTACGAGCTCCAACAAAATTTGACAATGTGACACAGTGGCGGCTTGTGGGTTGTTGCCAGGTGGGGCTGCAGATAGTCGGAACTGTACACTCTTGATGAACGCGCCGTAGACCAACGACCATGAAATATTTGCCGGCTACTAGATTTGTTGTGACCACTCAGTAGTAAGGGGCACCTGCACATCAGCGTGTCAGTGGCTGTAGAGTCAACCAGCGCACAACCCTGTACAGCTCTTGGCAACTGCAGCCCTACCTGGCAACAACCCACGAGCCGCCACTGCCGTGACACGTATTCAAACATATTTGATAGTAACCGGCCAACTTTATTTGATGGAAAAATTTGATGACTACAATTCATCAAGTATCAGTCTTCCAATTGTATTGTAAGATATAGTTGAAGACAAAAATTTGACAGTGTGACCGTGCCTTTACGCCAGTTTCTTCCGAAGTGTGCAGCAATTCGGCTGTGTTCGCTTCGTCGCGGCATGCGGAAATTGGCGCGCATGTAAGTAGGTCACCTGACCTGGCACTGCACTGCTGTGTGTGCACTTACATTACTCAGCGTTGCACAGTAACGTCGCCAGATGAATTTACGACTTGATGTTCGCCGTGTTTACCGTGGATGAAGCCGTTATCAGCTGACTAATGAATAGCATGTGTCTTACAAGCTTGGTGGCGCAACAATGTAGATATTATTTACCATCTCACGACGACATCTGACTTGCAAGCTGGGTGGCGCAACAATGCAGATTTATTTACCACCTCTCGACGACTTCGGAGGATGCGACTGCAACGTACGGTGAGGGACCGCAAAAGGCGTTTTCGAAAGCTCGCGAGAGTAGGGAAAGTCAGCCAAAGTTTAAGTTTAAGGTGCTCGAAATGATACGTTAGTTAAATTTACTCGTGTTCCAATTTTCACCTGACAACCTCTCTATCAACGTCTCACTTACCCTGTTCTCGAGCATGGTGGACGAAGGTTGGCAGAAGAAAGTCGCCATTTTACACACAAATAAAGCATGTAAACAGTAGACATAATCAAACCCATGACGAAGTGAAACACTGAATGCGTTGAGTTCAAACTACCAAAAAAACAAGCACGAATAGAATAAAGTATGTAAATAAAGATTAAATAATGTGCAAACTATGAGCTGCGGAAGTCGCATTTATTTAACACGTATGAAATATGTAGAATTTTTCCCCCGTCATCTTAAAACTCTGAATAGAACTCCACAGGAGTTCTTCAAGTTCTCGGTCATCGACAGAGCCTGAGATAGCCTACTCTACTCCAGCGGGCAATTTTTCGAAAGCGCGTGAAGTATGCTGGTGTTTAATAACCAATGTGCTTGGACGACTCCTAGTTTTTATGTCAGCAGACCTGCTAACCCTGTACAATCAAAAGGTGCAATTTTTTCCGCATCGTCAAATTCAAAGGAAAACACAACGTGTACCAAAGCACAGAAAAATTACATAAGCACTACAGTTACTTACGCAACTAACCAATTACTTTTTCAAGCTCTCTTTGACTGCGGACTTTGCTGTTTTCAGAAACGTAGCGTCATTTTTTTTTTTTGCTAGTAGAATCACTCATGTTCTCTATATTTTACCTCCATCAATCTACCCAATGTCTCATTATACATGGGCAACCGTATCTGAATCTTTGTCATACTTACTTTACTGAACAGTCTCCCAAATTCAGTATTAGCGTGCAGAGACAGCCAACTCAATGCCCGCGGGCCAAACACTGGTCCACTACGGAATGGCCCACCGAATGCTGAAGAAGATTCAGCTCTATATTTTAACATTGTTTTAACTTAACAAATAAATAATTAAATAGTAATTTCTACTTGGCAACGTACCGTATCTAAATAATGTGCAGATAGTATTGGAACTTCAAGATGTTAGTAAACATTTGAGAATGTGCGACTGCGTTCTGCAAAGGCTCACTCTGGTGGTGCGTATTTATTTTTATTTAGACTGGCAGACAAGGAGGAGCTTGCACGCTGACGCCCTGGTTAAAATTCGACTTTTGAGCTCATAAAATAATCAATGTTAAAGTTAAATTATTCGAATCAACTTCTTTGCCGTAAAAATTTCCCATACTTGCAAATATTTCTCTATAAAATCTACACCTTCCTTTTTCAGGCGTGTCCTTAGATTAGGCAGCGTTTGTGTGTTAGATGCACAGACTCGACGGAGCGTTAAGGACGCTGCTGAAAGGAGTTTACTACGCAGGATAGTTTCTTTCGAAAACCACAGGTTTGGGGAGGGTACCCGAAGCCAGAGTATCACAGTTCAGATCTAACAGACGTCTGAACACTGAGGGATGCAATTATATGAGGTTCTATGATGTCGACGGAATGCAAAAGCGAGAGAAACTAGGAGTACCTAGAGAAGCTCGCCGGCAAACGACAACGTCCACCACGTTTTTCACGTGGGGAACGTAACCCTGCCGATAATCGAACACGGTTAAACGTGGTTGAAGGCGGATGATGTGACAACTACACCACCTTGGAAGGGACTTGTCACTGGCAGTATTTTTCCTGTAATTTCAACAAATCTAGACAGCAATTTGGGCAATTACTGTTAACCTTTTGTATCATGCACGTTGCACTGCTAGGCAAAATTTACAGTACACACGAAAGCACTGACTTTACTGGTTTATTTTAGATAAAAAATAATCCCGTCTGACATAACACTAAAAAATTATATATGGCAAAAGAAACGTCGAATGTTACTGCAGTTATGCGAAACATAGTACAGCTGCTCACGTGACAGGATTCTGCTAGTGAAGAGCGCTTCCCGTTGTTGCTCGTGGGCACGTAGTAAGAACAGAGCCGTCGCGACTGCGGTACGGAAACATTGACTAGTGCGTCTACAACAGTGTTGCCTACAAAAATTATAACAATTTAATACTTTAATTTTTATAATTATCAGAGTAAAAATATCCAGAGCTCTATAACAACTGAATTTCAAAAATACTAGCGTTTTTATTTCATAATAATTTTAACATTCGTAAACAGGGTTTGTAAACTGATTAGTAAACTTATTTTCAAATCAAAACACGAGTATTATTGGAATTCGGTTATTATAGATCTCTGGGTATTATTATATTAGTAATTATAAAAAAACTTTTCAATTTTTACGTTTTGTGATTTCAAGCCCTTATTTTTATAAAAACGGATTTTATTTTATTTTTTACATGAAAACAAAGCATACTACTGACTATAGCTGCGTAAACAGACGTCCATTATTAAAATATCTACTTGGGAAAAAATTCCCATCGAATTATGATAAGTAGTTCAGATTTTATCGGCAATTGAGTATTCCAGTCATTCGCACGACATCTCACCTAAGAGTTAGCGGGCCTATCGCGTGAGTTGTATTGTAGTGTGGTACGGAAAGTAATTTTTTTTTGTGTAACTAATGAAAATGTTTCCAATACGTTTATATACGTAACAGAAGGCACACATCAAAATGTGTCTGTATGGTTTTAAAAATGCCGTCCGCTAATTAAAAACATAATCACCTAACGCTCCTCCAAAGTGCTATATATTTTTTTTTTACGTTGCTGTACCTGAGAAAATGTAAACCGCAATCGTAAAACAAAATCATAAAAACCTGCATTGGACTTAAACGCAAACATTCCATTAATAAAATAACAGAGTCATCGCTTGAAGTCCCGTTGAAAAACACATTCTACGAAAACGCTGCACGCTAGTTTAGTTCCTTGCGTCTAGAGGCGATGAGCTGTTTGACGGGCGTGTTATATTCGACTTATCGTCTTCCTCGTTTCCGTGCCTCAACATAAAAAAAAAAAAAAAAACTACTAACTCATAATCCTACATCTCATCACTTCTTTGCTACTCTGAAAAAAAAAATCTTTACTAACTCAATACTTTATCTCATCACTTCTTTGCTGGTCTGAAAATGTCACGTGTTCTGGAGAGCAGGATTGCAATGCCACACGAACAGACACCATACTCCTCTGTCCTGCCCGTATGTAAGGCGCTTGACCTCCGAGCAGGGCACAGTTCCTTCGCCTCAGCGACGCTGGAAGCACTGACCTTCATGATCAATCGCAGGGCGAGGAGGAGGAGGGTTGTGTGGTGTCCCGCCTGCATCTGTCTGCCGGCCTTGTGACGTCACTGCCGGGTGCTATTGTCCGAGCTCTAACGACGACCTCGCCCGCAGCTCGAGTCCCCTCTGGCCTTCAGCGAGGTTGCGACGTGCGAGCAAGAGCCGAGGCCAGGCGACGACGTGTATAAAACATTGTATGTTTAGTCTAACCAGTGTTGCCAAAATGTCTGGAATTTTGCGTGGAAATAATGACTGTGTGCAGTGCTCAATTTAATTTTTTTATAATTGTGTTTATTTTTGCAAGTAGCGTTATGTATGAGTCAATTCGCCAGTTTTAGTTAAAACTTAATTTCAGGCTTTTATGAGTTGTATGTAAAACAAAGACGTAATAATTTTTCGTCGAGTTTTTCAAGGTGTGTGAAATGTATGGAATCAAGGACGTTATAAGAGAACTCGACTGTTACGCTGCTCTTTTGTTACATGTCCAAATTGAACGCTGACATATTGCAGGCGAAGCATGGGAGCTGTGTTCTTTAACAGGGGTAGGGGGAACAAATTTTTTTTTTCAACAAAAAAGCGTTCGTATAGGACATCGCATGTTACGGACTGAAATATGGCACCGTTCAATTTGGTAACACATAGAGATAGGCCGTTTGCATTGGTCTTGCACCCAGAGATAAGAGAAAAGTACAGATGGAGCATTAGCAGCCGATACTGAGGCCAAGATGACTTTGTTTATTCAGGTTGCAATATGGCGGCGTGCGATCAGCTGTTCCTGTAGAGCACGGTCGTAGAAGAACAGGTCTGGACACTCGCCTATCTAACAATGTATTTTGCTTCACCCCTTGTTGTTTGGCTGTAGTTCACCAAGTTACCGAGAATGCTGTACTTTTTGGCGCTGTAATCCGGGCGGTCGGACTCAAACTCCGCCCACTTTTTTCCATTGTTAAATTAATAAAGTAAATAAAGATTGCTGGAGCCTTTTATTAAATTTGTGAGCGAAGGAAGTACTTCATAAATTGATAAAAAATACGTTTTGATAAATTGTATATCTTAGTGGAAAGGAAGTGGGCGGAGTTTGAGTTCGACCGCCCTAACTGCAGCGCTAATAAAACACAATATTATCGGTAACTTGGTGAACTACAGGCAAACAACAAGGGGGTCAAGTTTCCAGGCGAGTGTCGAGACCTGTCTTCTACGGCCGTGCTGTAGATGTATTGAGAAACGAGGTTATGGTAGGCCAACCCACAGTCGCATTATACTCGTTGATATGGTAGTAAACAACATTTTTCAATCTCCAATATGGCGGAAGGGGTCCTCCCACTTCCGTCTCAAGGCTTCATACCCCTCGCCCTAGAACATACCTTATGCTCCATCTGTATGTTTATATAATATCTGCTTGCACCCCGTTGTATGGAATTTAGTTGTGGTGGCTACAGATTTTAGGATGGTTAAACTGGAAACATGATTTTAACTTCTAAACCCTTCTAACCCGGGAACTAATTTTTTCTTCTTTTTAATTTATTTTGCCTTCACGCATAGCAGAGTAAAACTTACATAAATTAAAATTCTATTTGAGTGAAGTAAGTCAATTAAAACATCTCCCTTCATAAATGTCTCATTACTTGCAGTAATAGTTTAACCTGCTCGTCCATCTCACACTTGTAAACCCACCGTACAAATACGCTCCAACTGTTCCGCCACCGTACGTACGTGCCCCACTATAGTGTCTTGTGCTTATCCCGCGTCGCTCCTTGCCGCCACTGTCGTCTTCTCTAACTTGGTCTCTGTTGTCAACATCACCTTCGCTACCACGAGCTGTATTTATATGTACCTGGCCGCGACGAGGCCCAGAATATCACAGCTCGGGGATGGAAGAGAATACCATCAAAATTCCAGGTGTTAGAGAAAATTTCAAAGATGGCCTAGGTACGTCCTCATCAAGCTCAGCTTAACTGCAACTGTCTATGCTCGCCACTAGACAAACTATGACATCAGCGGCAAGAAAAAAGTTGAATCATTGTGTGGCCCCCAAGAGTGTTAGTTTATGGGAGGGGGGATGGGGAGGTGGCATAGCTTGTCGCGTCATCTGCGCGTGGCCGAGCATTGTCTCATTACAATATTATATAGTGCCCACGAAATCACAAAATATGACTTAAAAAACCTATGTACCTAGAACATAAACCGTTTTGTGAAATTTCAGATTTTTTTTACACGAAACTGTAAACCTTATTGATAATACGTTTACCTACGACACTATCACAGTCAAATTTAAAAAATGCAGCAAGAAACAGTATTTTGAAATGCCTACAAACAATTCAGGATCCCATTACTTATAACACCCTGGAAAATGCTACTCGAATTAATTTTCAACACCTCAGTTTCAAATTTTGTGCTACCTATGCTGACATCATCACTTGAGATTCTACAGTACGCTCCTGACATACAAATTCTTAGTCGTCATGTTCCCGTGACTCTACAGTTTTTTTTGCGATTATTATTTTTTTTTTAAGATTAAACAAGAGAAGATATACCGAATCAGTTTGGGAATTTTGTTGCTTATTTTTTTTTTTTTCGTGACAGCTTATTTTTTCAAGGCAAGATATTAAACGATTCCGACTAATAAGTCAATTTTAAAAATAACAATTCCTTTATTACATAAATAGTTAAAACCATAGCATGTAGTGTCTTGAAATAAATAGCCAAAATGGTGAAAGCCATTTTAAGCAAAACTGATAAACCTATTTTTGATCTCGTTAAACTTTAAATAATTACCGTCGCAAAAATATTTACAACAGAAAAGCATGACCGTAAGTCGTAATATTTGTTTTAGAGTATAAACAGCAAAAAATGTTTGCTTGTAGAACCAATTTAATGTATATTTTCTTTAAAATTTTTGTGCTAAATATGCTTTACGCATTAAATTAAATTTGCAAACAGTGGTAAAGATAACAGGAACCAATACAATTTTTTTTCTATCTTTAATGTAGGGTATAGCCGCGTTTAGAACACGGCATGGCGGGATGAACTATATTCAGGCGCGGAGGAGTTACGCAAAGAGGAACCAACCACTCCTCGCGGCCACACACGTAGTGATTGTAGCAACAACTCTCGCTGCTGGCCTTCCTTTGTTCCTCTGCCAACTTTACGTGAGGCTGCCCATCACTAAGCCTATTCATCGTCCGCGACAGCTGTTTACGCTTTTTGCACTCCAAACAGCCTGTGCTTTCCCCCGAGTTTCACATTGACGGCGGTTATGTCCGTTAATAACCTGTGCTGAGTTCTAAAATAGTCGCATAGCTTGGAACGGTCTGCGCTGTGTAGCAATAAACACTTCTATACCCTGCTGTTTGGTAGGCCTAATACATATATCGACATATATCTACACACACACATACACACACACATATATATTTATACACACACACGCATATATATATATATATATATATATATATATATATATATATATATATATATATATATATATATATATATATATACGTATAATAAAATACCACGTGAATCCTGGGCTAAATTGGAGACGAAAACGTTAGTGTACGATTATATTTTATATGTACAATGTGGCAACATAGCACTGTAGTGAATATACTCTTGCGTTCCACCTCTTACTTATCTTACTGCCAAAGTTCTGACCTGCATGTTACGAACGCTAGTTAAAATCCTGAACAGTCAAAACATGATTCTACGTTTACTTGACGTAACGTACATAAAATAATACCCGAACGTGAAGCGCAAGAGGGGACTAACTACTGCAGTGCTATGTTGCCGCACTGTGCACGTAATATGTCGTCGTACAACATTTTGCCAATTAAATTTTCGTCTTCAATTTAGCCCAGCATTCGCGTGGTGTGTATATTATGCGGTTGACTACGGACATTCTGTGTGTTTATGTGTGTGTGTGTGTGTATATATATATATATATAAGAAAAATTAATTACGTAAATAAGTAAGAAACATACAAAATAATTCAAAACCATACAAAAAATAAAGACAAAGACAAACTGACAGAACAAAACGAACTACAAAAAAGTTGGTTGTGGACGACACAGCAGAAACCCAGACACCTTGAGGAATACTAACGAAAAAAAAATAAAATAAAATAAACACTTTTGTGGAATAATCAGAGTTATTTATTTACTCATTGGTTTATTTTGAGGTGCCTGGGTGCTCGTTTGTGTTCATTTACTCTCTTGTAACTCACTGACTGAATTCCTTGAGGAATTATTGTATATGTGTACCTATGTAGACTGAGTCGTTGTGTTTGTTTGATTGCCTTATTATCTGTGCGTATTCTCTGCCTTTCTGTGACTCACCATTTGCTGCAGTGACGTATGTCCATAATACTTATTTATTTTGTAACTTGCTCTCATTGCAAGAATCGTTCAAAAATAACAAGAAAGGAGATACTCGCGTTTCAAAAACACATAATTTTGTATTATTTTTAAACGATTCTTGCAGTGCGTGCAAGTTACAATTATTTATAAATACGTATATTATCGCCATACGCCGTTACAGCAAATGGTATCTCACAGAGAAGTAGAGTGTACACGCAGGCAAACAGACAAGTAAACAACAAAACGGATTTTGTAATCAACTGGCAAACAAAGGAGAACACATACAATTTCGCAAGGAATTAAGTCAGTGAGTTACAAAAAAAAAAAAAAAGGGCATAAATCGGTACAAACGAATACACAGGCACAGAAAACTAACTACGAATGGTTGAGGTCAGTTTAGAAACCAAAAACTCAGATGATTCCACGAAATATTTGTTCGTTCGATTTCCTCAAGGTGCCTATGTCTCCGTTGTGTCGTGTACAAACAGTATTTTTTTTTTTTCGTTGTAATTCTATTTTTCTGTCGTTTCGTTATTCCTCCACTTACTGGCTAAATTCATTTTGTGGTGGTCGAGGGGTCAGACCTCTCGCCTCCCACCAAGGCGATCCGGGCTCGATTCCCGGCGGGGTCAGACCCCGGGTTCTCGTACATGGTGAATCGGGCCGGCCGATGCCGTTGGTCAGCGGGTTTTCTCGGGGATCTCCCGTTTCACCCGCCCTTTAATTCTGGCACAGCTGCAGACTCACCTCGTATCACCCGTCACCAGCGCTAAAGACCTCTCACTTGCTCGCTCATTTTGTGCGATTATCTGAGTTATTTTTCCAAACTGACCACAACCTTTCTTGGTTGGTTTGTGACTGTATATTAGTTTGTGTCGATTTATTCCTTGTTATGTTATTTTGTAACTCATTAACTGATTTCCATGAAATGGAAATTTGCGAGTGTTTTCCTTCGTTTGCCAGTTGATAAAATTCCTTTTATTGCTTAATTACTTGTCAGCGTGTATTTTATGGTTATCTGTAACACACCAATTACTGCAATATGACCTACATACGTCTTTAATAACTAACATAGTTTCACATGGAATTTAAACAATCACAGGAAGGTTACGAATGTATGTGATCTTTGACTTTCACAAAGGGGTGTATGACAAAACAAATGGTTTTGTTGTACATGCGTCATTGATAGTGAATTTTGTTGAGTTTCAGAAAACCCGCAGTTACTTAAAAGAACCAAGCACAATGAAATGGTCAACAAAAATACGAAAGAAACAAACCAAGGAAGCTAGAAATGGCTACGTTGAGTCACCGAGGTAATTGGGAAACTTGAGGACGTTACCGAAGGACGATATTAAACATATTTAATGCGTATTAATTTCCGGCCGTAGTTTTACGAACCCTGCCCCTAACGTAAAATAGCAACAACTGCGGGACAGCGACTCCGACAACACTGCAGAGGTGGCTTACAACAGTAGTATGTTATTTATTAATAATATATATAATATACCAAACCACAACTGATTTTGACATTGTTAAGTTATCCTTAAAATGATTTACAGGAAAACATATATATATATATATATATATATATATATATATATATATATGTGTGTGTGTGTGTGTGTGTGTGAGTGTGTGTAGCTTAATGCAAGAACAATCAATGTCAATACATCGTATATGTGTTAATCAAGCATAGAATGCCTGCTGATTATCACACACATGACGTACTGACATTGGTTGTTCTTGCATTAAGCCACACACATACACACACAGGTATGGAATGAATAAATTGACTGAAGAGATTTTGGTCAGCACTTAACATAAAAGTAATTAGCGCTGCTGATGAGGAATGACGTGATGTTATGAGGCAGCGCCGGAATAAAGGGGCCATGGAAACGGGAAATCTCCGAGAAAATCGCTGTGATCAGCGGCATCATCCGACACGATTCCCACGTGCGAAAATACGGAGACCGACGCCGCCGGGATTCGAAACACGCCTATATACAACTTAATTTTCATTAATCTTGGTGTAGGCCACACTGCTACAAGTTATTTCAAGCTGTATTTTTTAAATTCCATGAAAACTGCGAACAAAAAATATTTTTTACAAAAAAATCACTTGAAAACAACTTTTGATAATTTCTTTTCCCAATTTTAATTCCTGTTGCAATGTTTACCTCATTTCACAGCATGAAACGATATTTGTTCGAAAGCGATATCTTGAGAGGTGATCGAGTACACCGAGAGTAGGTTATTGAAATAACGTATGTGCAGCCTGAAGAAGTTAATTCACTGAATGAAAATATGATCATGAACAGAACAGAAGAAAGGGCCATACGAAAAAATAATCAGTTAATCAATTATACAAACTAATTGTTTACATGTCAGAACAAAATAACGAGCAGACCCGACATGCGGAAAGTCAAGAGTTATGGCTCGATTTCTGTCGCCATATTGGGTTATATTTTCCGTTTTTATGAAATTCTGAAGTAAAAAAAAAATGAAATTTTCGATTTTACAGCAAATCATATTTACCTTATGCTACAGTACTGTCATTGCAGTTAAACTTTTTAAACGCGTATTTAGGCCAGAATCAGTCCTACAATTTTATCCATACTCTTAATTTGTTTCACAGATTGCAGCATGATTATAAGTTAAAAGTGCAACTGACTTGCCTTACTGTAGCGCATGATAAATATATTTTGCAGTATAATCGCAAATTCAATTTTTTTCCTTAGAATTTCATAAAAGCGAAAATTAATATACTCCAATACGGCTATTGAAATTTTCTTTGACATTTGTCGCGGGTAATTGGCGTGTGCTACAATTCCGTCAGCGTACTGGCGCTGCCACATTGCCGGTGACGGGCAGTGACGTACGAACAGTGACGCGAGCGTGGTATTGGTGGACGGGACGGGACCCCCTCCCGTTCTCTGTAGTGACGTCATCCGATCATGGACGACCGCGACGCCACGTGAGCTCCACAGCTAGATACTAATGCAAAGCACGGTCCGGTCACGCTGTCACGCGCGTCATATGACGTTTAACGATAACCCAAGTTCCACGACTTCCTCGTTCCGCGAACATTGCGCAATCGCAATGCGTCAACGTTTGAAAATTACGGGCGAACAAACGAGAGATGAAGTGCGATCTGGATATCGTATTTCAGAAGGGACTCAATTGAAGAATAGTCCTCGAGCGGAAGACAGACGACTCCTTGCCCTTAGGCGGAGTACTAGATAATTTTCTTGTATTTTCAGTTTTCGAGCCATAACATTTATTCAAGTTGTATTACCAAAATGTTCTGTCTGACAAGACGTAGGCTATATTCTCGATAATAATGATGGAATATGTCATTAAGAATCATTGCAAGTGTATTATGGATTGACTTTCAAGACGAACATATAACACAAATATCTACTATACCTCAACATTGCCACATTTATAGGCCGTTCACGATAAAGTGAGCACTCCATAACGTTTTCTTTCAACCGTTGTGCTGCCATCTTTAATATTTTAGTATGAAATCTTCTAGGTAACTAAAAATCAGTGTAAACATTTCAACACTCTTAAAAGTGAACATATATTGGCCCAATAAAACATATTTTTAATTAATTACAAGTTGTACTTAGTGCTCAGTTTATAGTGAACAGCCTATACCAAACATATTTTAAAACAGAAATTATAGCAGAAAATAGATAAATAAAATTTAGCATCTAGCTCCGCCTACTGGCCGTGTGGTTGTGAACGAGGCACGGCGCCAAGGGCGATGTTGACCTGCTCATCTGGTGCGGCATCAACTCTACAAGACACTGAAACGGCGTGCAGTGGTATCGTAGATCACTCGCCTGACTGACACTTTCAGTGATGACACCATATTTTTACTGATGAAAAGTTTTAAGCTAAGTTCATTGCGTTTTTTTTAGAGTAGTTTCACACGAATCTGCAAGTAATTTATCAGATATAACAGGTTGAAAAAGCTATTTTATCCACTTTGAGGAACTCGGAAATGATTTTTCTAATTCACGTGATGTTTTGAAACAACTTTTGTATCATCGTTGGAAGTGTATTTTCTTTTCGTAAATTGACACAATGGGCACATGTTGAATAGTTTAATTAAATAACGTATTTACGAACATACTGTAATGCATTTTAAACGCAAAGTAGACGGTGACCTTACGAGCATTCTGTAGGACTATAGTCAAATGCGGCGTCTATAAATAATGGTTTTTCATCTTTCCTGTAAAGAAAAGAAAAGGCCTTTCCTGAGAGCAGGTAAGGGGCAAACTCTTGTACAGACGAAGTCTTTTTAGAGACAGGTCTTTATGCTATTGTTCAAATTAGTTTTCTCAGCAGTAGCAGATGTGGGTAGTTACGGTATACTTTTCTAAAATTTAATTATTACTCAAAACAAGTTACGAAATCGGTGTTGGTACCTCCATGTGAATAATCAGTGACTTTATTTATACTATCAAAATGTGTGTATATGACTGTATGTGTTTATGTATATAGTTGTACACATACACACACATTTTCATTCTAGTACCGTAAAATGAGGATATTTTGCACCTCCATGGGTATCTTTGCACAAGTAGATTTATTTCGTTCTGTGTTGCAATTCCAGGATAATAGTCACTCTAACGTATTGTTTATTATTAAAACTATTAATGGCGAAGTCTTCTACAAATTTGCGATTCTGCAAACCTTCACTTACAACAAAAATATGTGGTGCAAAATAACCCGTACATTCTGCAAAGTAACCTCGCTTTACTGTAACCATTTAGGCTACAAGTTAAGTTTGTGAAGGAGGAACACGGAGATGGGAGAGTAGAAGAATCATAGGGTCGTGACACCCGCGACTCTGCGCCTAAACCGGATGCAGCAATGAGATGCTCACTTCCTGTTCCTAATGACAGAACTGAGCACATGGTGCAGGTCAGGAGGTCGGGGGTTGGTGGGTGACACAAGGGCAGAGGTTCCCACCGAGGCCGGTATTCCTAAACAAAAAGTTAGGGTCTACATAAGCACTACCATCTCAGGCGCCAGAAAAGCAACGACAGAGACCTTACTCGCTGAGCGTATTCCTAGACGTGTTTGCGCCGTGTCCCGAGATGGGGTCAGGTAAGTCACTGCTTATTATTCGCCGGCCGGCGCGACACTAAAAACAAATGAAGGCATGATGAGCGCTGCCGATTTACCATGACTATAACAAGAACACGTTAAACTTTGTACTTTTGAAACGTATTATTTAGCATTTGAATTTGTTTACAAAATAATTACAGTAACAAAGGGATAAAAATCACGGATTATAACGATCTCAATTAAAATATTCAATAACTATTTCTTGTTAAAAGTTAAATCAGTAGGTAGAGTAGCCACGCGATCGCAGTGTTTCCGTTCATATTTTTATGCTGATTATGACCTGAAATGTTATATTAGCATATTATTCGGACACGTGGCATTATATTCAAAACATAATCCGCAATTACTCTTAAAATATAATATATTATTACGCCGCAACTAAATACTAAAAACTAAGGTATTGTTACGGCAACAGTGGCACATAAATTAGGTTTCTCATGGCCTCTAACGCACTAAACCGACAAGTTTTTTTTTTTCCTTTTGTCACAGCCTATTATTTGATCATACTTCAAGCAATGGCTCTGTCATTTCATTGAACACACATCTCTAGCAAAGTGAAATTAATGCTTCAGTCGAAATTTTGTTTGTATCCGGTAATTTCATTTTGAAACAGTCTCTAATAACCTGGGTGTCGACGATACGTAAAGCTCACTTACCTTACCTTTTGTTTTTTAAATATATGAAATAAAAAGGTGTTTTTGACAATTTTCGAAGGCTTCAGAATAACACTGATACAGCGCGCGAGCGGTTTTAAAATATGTTGCCTGTCAACTGTCAACGTCTGAAATGTGCTTTTATTTACAATATGTTGATAGTAAATATATCGCAGATGTTTAGTGGTTTCTAAAGAAACATGTTTTTTTGTGATGCAAAATGTTTACTAATTACGATTTTTTTGTATGATTAGGGGAATGTGGACAAATAAGAATGCCTATATTAATAATGTTCACACAGCGTTATTGTTATTTTATATGCATCAAAACGAAAAGCGAAGATGCATTAATAAATTTTAATTGAGTATAAAGTGTTGTTATGAGCGTTAAAATTATCCCGGAAAATTAATTGTTTAATTGTGTCATTTTAATATATATAAAAAAAAATATGTGCATCTGAACGTGACGACAAATTTTTATCGTTCTAGACACAATATTTCTTATTTTAATGTTAGCAAAAAAAAGTAAAAAATTTCTTACAGAACGTAAAACATTCGAAATAATAATTTTTATACATGTTTTGTATGTTATTTACAGCGAAAACCAATTAGTTTGTACTCTTTACCAATAGTTGATTATAAACATCGTAACGGTCGGATATCATGTTATTTTAATGTATACAAACGATATTTCCTAAAATTAAAGTAATCGCAATACTACTAATAATATTCTGTGTAATATACAAAAAATTAAAAAAACTTTGGATGAGCCGGGATTTGATCCCGAATAATTTGCTTATCGATCAAGCGCCTTGCCACCTGAGCTAACTGCGCTAATGTGTTTAGAATGCAAAAGTTTTGTATTAAAGCCTTCATTTAGCAAACACTCCTCAAACTATTAATTTTCTTATTTTTTAATAGTTTTAAGTTTTTGAAAAGCTTGTAGCTTATCACTTAACATTCTCGCCATCGTAAAGTTTTATTTTAAGTACCATTTTCTTGTATTTGTTGACTCTCGTTTTGTAAAATACGATTTTTGGCAGGCAAGCGTTTATGTACGGTGAACCTGTTGGGATATGACCATCTCCGGATACAGAAAAGAGAGGGTCGAGTCCTATCTCGTAACCGTATTCCTAAACGTTCTGAAGGTATCGGATAAGTCACGGATAATTATTTGCCGTCCCGTGTGCTGTTATAATTAAATGAAAGCGGCACTGGGCAGTGCTTTTTTATAGAATAAGTAGCAGTGACTTTCAACAGCTATTTAACAAAAATGCGTTTATTTTTTACTGTTAAAACGTAATGTATTGCATTTCAAATTGTTTCAAATTAGAATAAATCATAAATACAGTAATATAGATTGAAACTTATGTAATATATCTTTCGAAAT
>PNEQ01114738.1:0-19464 GCA_003012365.1 Medauroidea extradentata | reverse complement strand
AACTCACCTTGTTAAATCACAAAATAGGCCATAGGAGCTGTAACAAACAAGATGCAGCAACCATTACAAGATGGTGGAAAACAAAGGAGTGCACTCTTCACTGCTTTGAAAGGTTAGTCCAGTGAAGCGCCAAATTCAAATTTTAAACTCACTGGCTCACCTAACCTGTCGGCCCATCTAACCCCACTCTACCCTATACCTTAATACAGAATGTAAGAATGACACCCACAAAACAGAACAAACAACAAAATGTATGCATCACCTTATCCATACATTACTCAAAACGTTTGAGGTTTCGAACGCTGCGACCCGATCTTGTGATGACTGAGTGGTGTGTTCCTGGCTGAGCATACCGTTGTAAACAGCGTTCGCGTCCCTGAGGTGTCGCTGGATGACTGGAGTCGTCAAATCCGTGAAACGGTGGCTCCGTAGGTGAATCGTTATGACTTGTTGCCACGGATGTGCTATTCTGCGGCGAAGGAGTAGGTGCAGACCCAATTGATACACTCGCACCCTGTCTCGCAGGCGGAAGCTCCAAATTTGCGGATGTCGACGTGATGTTTGGATGGTAGCCAGAGTCTGGAGAATTCGTAGGTGGACTTAGTCTGGAAGTTTCTTGCCAGGCAGTCTCCTGTGCTTGGTGAGGCAAGTTCCGTTTACCTGTTTCCGTATCCCGTGGTAGGGCATCCAGTGCTGTGGTGGTGCGGTGGGAAGTACATGTACCTGTGGTGCTCGTGATGTCTGTAATAGGTTCGTAGGACTCAGCCACGAATCGCCGACGCACATGGTCAGCTGAGACGTTTCTAACCATGATGTCATTCTCTAGTTTGACCTGGTAGACTCGCGATCCTAAGTGCCCACTTATTTCTCCTGGTACCCAAACTGATTTATGTATGCCATGTTGCAACATCCAGACCAACTCGCCAATTTGTAACTTTGGAGATGTTTCGGATGCAGGTTTCCACACTTCAAAGGACGGATGTATCTGAGTGAGATGGGTGCGAAAGTTTCTCCCCATGAGCTCGGCAGGGGTTTTCCCAGTGGAGGCGGATGGGCTGGTACGCATAGCCCATAAAGTGCGTGCAACCTGAGCGTGGATATCTGAATTGTGCAGTCTTAACAGCAACTTCTTGACTGTTTGCACAGTGCGCTCAGCAAGGCCATTGGAAGCAGGGTGCCAAGGTGGAGTGCACAAGTGACGTACACCGCTCCGTTGTAGAAAGTCATTGAACTGGTCCGAGGTGAACTGCCGTCCATTGTCAGTGACCACCACCACTGGCTTACCAAAGTCTGCAAAGATGTACCGTACATGTGTAATGAGGACTGCAGCGGATAAATTGGATACCACCTTCACAATGGGCCACTTAGAGTATGCATCAATGGCTATCAAGAAATAATGTCCTAGGAACGGTCCCGCATAATCTAGATGTACACGTTCCCAGGCCTTTTCAGCTTGTGGTCAAGGACACACCACGGGCCGTGGTGGAGCGTTCGCTGTAGACTGGCAACTCTGGCAGAGTTTCACTTTATTGGTAATGTCAGTGTCCACGTTCGGCCACCACACGATGCTGCGCGCCATCGCCTTGCTGTAATTTTCACCTTGATGAGTTGCATGAACCAAATCTAAGACTTCTTCCCTCAAGGCTGGCGGAATCACCACACGCTCATGCCATAGAATGCAGTCCATTTGTATCGACAACGATTCCTTCTTTGAGAAGAACGGAAGAAGCGAGTCAAGTACTTTAGCTGGCCAACCTTTGTGGATGTATTCTTTCACCTGATGAAGTACTGCATCCTCGTCTGTGGCTCGCGCTACCTCTCGGGGCGATAGTAATCGTATGTCCTTAGCATCTAGTAGGTGTACACCAGCAGGTTCAGGGAATTGGTTCACGTCAAGAACCGGTAGGGGAAGCCTACTTAAGCAATCTGCATGACCCACTGCCGTTCCTGGTCGGTGATGTAATGCATAGTCGAACGAGCTGAGCAGAAGTGTCCATCTTAACATGCGCGGAGACAAATGGAGTGGTGTGGGCCGATCATGGGCAAAGATGCCCAACAGAGGTTTATGATCAGTAACGATCGTAAATCGTCAATATGTTAGGTACGGGGAAAATTTTTTAACGGCAAATATTATAGCAAGTCCTTCTCTGTCCGGCTGCGAATAAGCCCGCTCTGTACTAGAAAGTGTGCGTGATGCATATGCAATTGGCACCTCTATGGTTTTTTCAGAGGGTGCACTTGGTATGACGTGTGCTAGTACTGCGCCAACTCCTACCGGAGATGCATCAACCGTAAGAATTAGTGGTAGGTCAGGGTTATAGTGAGCTAACACCTGCTGGCTAGTCAGTGTATCTTTGACTGACTGCAATGCCTCCTGATGTGTGTTAGACCACGTCCATTCTGTCTTCGAGTCGAGCAAGCGATGCAGTGGTTCCAAGATAGTAGCCTTGTTTTTGAAGACCCTGCCGTAAAATGAGATCAACCCTAATAGCGACTGTAGCTCTTGTTTGGTCGTAGGGCTCGGAGCGTTAGTGGTAGCAGCAGTTTTCTCCGAGGTGGGGTGATGCCTTCAGCATCCAGTCGGAATCCCAGTACCTCAATAGAGGTTGCTTGCCACACACATTTGTCAGTGTTGACCTTGAACCCTGCATTGCCCAGCACGTGTAACACTCGTAACATCCTGGTTCTGTACTCCAAAACTGTATTGCCCTTCACGTATATGTTGTCTTGGTAGGCCACCACACCTTTAAGTGGACCAAGCAGGCCGTCAATGACTCTCTGGAATTCAGAGGATGCTACTTTAACTCCGAAGGGTAGGCGTGTAACTCTGTGTAGTCCTTGTACTGTATTGACAGTCAAAAAATGTGAAGTGTCCTCATCCACCGGAATCTACGAGTAGGCTGCTTCAAGATCAATGGTACCATAAATTCCACCACCTGCCAACTCAGACAAAACTTGATCCACCGTCGGTGACTTGTATGTATCCGCAGATATTGCACGGTTCACCGTTCCTTTGTAATCGGCACACAAGCGTAACGTACCATCCCGTTTATATACTGGGACAATAGCGGTGGCCCACGGCCCAGCCTCGTTTACCGGAATCCAAACCCCTCGGTTTACGTTTGCAGCAATGCCTTCTTCCATCCTGGTTGTCAGGGCAAATGCAACAGATCGTGCTCTTTGATACACAGGGGTTATAGTTGGGTCAACATTTATGTGCAAAGGTGGTCCTTTATAGCAACCCGAACCATGGCCTGTAACTGCAGGAAGACCCATAATTGTGCGTATGAAAGCCTCATTAGATATAACTTTGTTAGACACTGATGATTCTTGTGTCAAACAATGCACACCTTGGAGTGATATATTTAAGGGCTGGAACCAGTTGCGGCCTAGTAAGTTGGGGCCAACACCTTCGACAACAAGGACAGGTAACTTGCACGTAATGTTCTTGTACCGAACAGTGGCCTCGAATTCACCAATGATGGATAAGGCCTGTGCGGCCCAGGTTTGAAGAGCAACCGGGACTTGATGCAGTATGGCGCTATCAGAGCTAGCAAAACAGGTTGAATAGGTGTCCATATTAATGAGCGTCCGAGAACAGCCAGAGTCTACTTCAAATTGCACCACTAGGGTGTTGACCTGTACGTGCACCGAGTAAGGTTTAATATGCCGCCCTAGCGACTGATCTGACAAGAGAAATAAGGTTTCACCATGAGGTAGCGAGATATGGTCGTCTGAATGTATCGCTTCATGTGCATCCATGTGCATTGGCTCATGACTATGTTCACCTGGAGATGCAATCGTAGTTGTATTGCTGTGCATGAAATAGGCTAGTCCCGCATCAGTGGATCGTAGACGGGTCCCACCCGACTGTTTGCACACTTTTGATACGTGTCCAACTTTGCCACATTTCTGACATTTAAGGGAGTTGCGAGGTACCGGACATTTGGCAACTGTGTGACCTGCCCCAGCACATTGAAAACAAACAATTGTATCATGGAGAGACTGACTATGGTGGTGTGGCGAATCCCGCCGGCGATCAGGACGTGCAGTATGTAAGTTATATACTTCTGCTATACAAGAATTCCTAACCTCCAACACATTCGCTTCAGATTGTTCTGCCAGCTGCACTACGTCCAAGGCCTTCGCGGCAGTTAAACCTTTCTCCGAAAACAATTTTGCCTGTAGATCTGCATTGCCTAGCCCACACACGAATTGATACAACACAATTGTAGATGCCATACTTTCAAATTTACAAGATGCGGCCAAGCGTTTCAACTTCGACATATAAACAACAGCTCTCTCACCTGGTAGTTGTTTTCTTTTAACGAACTTGTTGTAGGAGACCATAGGGTTAATTGTAGGTGCGATGTTGCTGTTCAAGGCGTCGGTGAGCTCGACGTAGGAAAGTTCCCGCAGGGTCTTGGGAGCAATCCACTCTTTCAGATCCCGCAGAGTGTAATCGTCCAATATTTCAATTAATAATCCAAGTTTTTGCTCCGCTGTCACCTGACCTTTAGAATATAGGTAAAACAGGAAACGTTCAAAGTGTTCAGTCCACATCTCCGGGCGGGAATGGTCATACTTTGGAAATGCCGCCATTGTACAAACAAGGAAAAAAATCACACAACATGAAAAACACAGCCCGGTAAGTATTCACGCATCCTCGTCGCCATTGTAGTGTACAATAATACAAGTTGGTGAATTCCGTATATGCTTTAATTACAAGTAACGTCTACATTTGCATTACATCATGTTTACATGTATTGTGCGCCGCGCGCGTCTGCCTAACTCTGTTGTTGTCGTTCGTTGTTACCAACCTTCTCGTGCTGTAAGTACCAGGTGTCCACAACAATTGGCATTTTCATTTGAAAACTGTCTAATGTTTTTATAATAGGCTCTTTCAGTGCTCATATTTAACTGAGAGATTTCTGAAAATTGTGCATCATGGTCTGATAGCCCATTTATTACAGGCAGTAACTAGATGTGGTTAAATGGTTACCCATTAAGATTCTATCTATGGCTTGTGTGGTACCTTCAGTTCTGGTTGCAAAAAGGACTGGTGGTTTCAATTTGAAAGTCATTAGAAGATTGTCTAAAACTACTTTTTTCTCACTTTGTTTTAAAAATTCAACATTGAAATCTCTACACAGTATTATTTCTGTGCTACAGTTATAAATAGTAAAAAGAGAGTGATTGAGAGATGTTGGTCAGCGATTAACATCGAGGTCTTTAGCGCTGGTGAAGGATGACATGAGGTGAGTATGGAGCTGCACCGGAATGAATGGGCGGGGGAAACGGGAGATGCCTGCAAAAACCACCGACCAACGGCATCATCCGGCATGATTCCCATACGTGAAAATCCGGGCACCAACCTCGGCGTGAGTCGAACCCGGATCGCCTTGGTGGAAGGCGAGAGGGTTGACGTCTCAGCCTATAAATAGTGAAAAGAATACGTTCTAGTTTACTTAGAAGCATTAACGCCTTAGTAATGGAAAATAACATTCTGAGATCATTATACACTGGAACTTCTCACCAATTTGCAGACTGTTAGATTAAGGCTCTACTGTACTGGAAATTAATTAAATGCACTGAGTACCTAGGTATTTCAAAATTGGAGTGTCACATAGTTCGTAGTACTGCAATGAATAAAGTGTGTGGGAGGGTTTGTGGGATTCCATACAGTGTATAAGCCATCATGTCTGGTTCCGGGCTTTAATGCCTTACAGGCATGTCATATAATAAATTTACACCATGTTAACTTTACATTTACTGTACTTTGTGTCTCATGAGTGTTTAAAAACATAAATATATTTTTTCAGTCTTAAGTCTGGTGCCAGGAGCAACATTGCATTTGACAATTATAAAAAAAATTATTGAATGCTCTATTAATGTATTTCTGTAAGTTTTAAAATCTAATGGTTAGAAGGTACATAGGGTAGAAATATTTAAAGAAGCACACAGTCAGTTATTTCCATAATTGGAGACTTGATCCAGGAAAAAATTTGTTTTCTGATGTAAGCTTGTTCTTTGTGTAAAATAGAAAAACAATTTTAATAATTTTTATATCCATAACATTTTTTAGTGCTATGTTGTATTGATAACTGAATTTTGCACACATTATGAAATATATTTTAGACATATGTACTAGTTATACTTTAGTTGTAATATTACATTATATTAAAGAAAGCAGTGTTAAATGCAACCATTCTTTTAAATGTAAACAGAATTATTTCTTTCAGTTAAATGATTCCTGCAAGCAGCAGCATTTCCCAGACAATATAACATGTAGATGTGAAGAAACAGTTGTTTGTACAAAAAAGGCAGATGTGAAGAAATAGTTGTTTGTACAAAATTGCAGATGTGAAGAAATAGTTGTTTGTACGAAAAATCTTAAAGTATTTTCAAGAACTACACAATTTTGAATTTTATATAAATTTGGTGGTGGTAAAAATAAGTTTCTTAATGTTTTTTATGTTTAAATGTTCAGAAATGTGTGTAATTTTAAGTGTTCAGCAATTTGAGTAGGTTCAAGTGTTCAAAAGTATGTGTATGTTTAAGTACTCAGAAATTTGTGTATTTTTTTTTCAGCCATGTAGCCTTTTCACTACTTAATTAACTAAATACAGAAATATAAAAATAAACACAGTAATTTAAGTGCCCTGGCCAAATTAAAATGATTCTTTTATGTTGGACTGTATAGCAATTTGTCATTAAATTGGTCACAAAATGAACTATTGATTTACAGAATATTGATTTACTCTTGGCAACTACTGACAGGTAAAATCATAAATATAAGTAGCTCTAGCTATTGGGTAGGCTTTTGTTTTTATTCTTTCCTTCTTTGGCTTCTAATGGGATGTAAAACATATCACCATCAGTCCTGAGGTGCAAGGTATTAAAGAAGACTGAATGTTACGTCGACAATTACACAGGTGAGGGCAGATGCACAAAGCATTTCAGTGCAATTAGAGTTATGCATGAAAGGACCTCATGAGGGCTAGTACTTACTCTCTTTGTAAGCCAAGGAGAATGCCTAAACACTAGTGAGACATGATTATTAGTACGTTCTATTCTAGGTTTATTGTCTACATAGTATTACAGATTAAGAACACAGTTGTTACTCTCATTGGGACTTTGTGGATTGACACAAATCAAGATGTAAAAACAAAACCAACTTATGATGCTGTCTGTACAGCTTATATACTCACAAGTTACGCTGATTTAAGTTAAAAATTTGGAAGTTAAAAGATGAAACAAAACGCACATACTTTTGTTAAATGCCTTCGCTGGCTGGTAAATATAGGTTTACCTCCTGGTAACATGAATAATTTGTGAGAAAAAGTTCACAAGGCAGAAGCAAAGTAAAAGGTTCTGGAGTAAATTAAATTAAACAGCACTACTAGTCGTATTTTACAAAGATAATTTCCCTTTTGGCTGGTACAAATCCGTGCCCATTCTTAGTTGTTCGTAAACTGGGCAGAGCACTTCTGCATACACAAAATACTTCTCAAAGACGGGAGAGAACATGGAATAATGCAAACATGTTACAGAAAAGAATTCTTGAAATTAATTACGCCTAGGCCAATAATCAAATATGGATGAGCTGTGGACATATCATTTAAGTACATACATATACATACAGTAATAACTTTAAGGTATTTATGGGTAATGCAGCAGATATGTTTACTTCCAACATATACACCTTAAGGATGCCGATGCCAATGTCAAACTGCCGTTAGCAACATGTGTGTGTTCCCAATGTGACTGTACATAATATACTATGCTCTTCTCCTATCCTATAGCACATCTACAAAATAATAAGAACTAAAAGACACAGAAAAAGCAGTCCTACAACAGCTGTAAGTCTACACTTGTTACACGTCCATCACTCTCTTGGGGATCCTGCATCTTTTAGGGTACCACTGTTGGTTACTGGTATCAACACTTGCAACAATACCCTTACCCTTGCACTAACCCAATGAAACCTTTAGAGCCACTAAACCCACTGTCTCCTTCATATTGACTGCTGCCTGTTACACTCTTCACAGCTACTCCATTGGCTCATTTTCTGTCTGTGTTGTCCTGCCGCATGCAATCATAGAAGATGAAATTTTTGTTACAAAGTGGCAGCCTTGCTTTCCTGCACACTGCTGTCTGTTCCTGCCTCCTACTTAGGCAGTGACAGAAGGGGATGAAGCTGATTACGTGATGGTGATGGTTGATCCCACTGGTTCCATGCATCTTGTACATAGGTAGGCTCAGCTTGGCAGTGACAACTCCCTTCTCTCACCTCTTCTCTCCATGTGCATAAATTATAAACCCCACCTCATCACGCACACCAAAAGTCCTGCTACTATGTGTAGAATTCTATACAACAGGACCTATCTGGCAAGCCGCAACAGTGGTAGCAACATACATAGTAAGAACAACAAACTGTTGCAAACCAAATTGCCAACATTAAACTACTTGGAAACTCCCCTGTGACACTATGTGATGTGATTCTGTAACTCCACAGGAAGCGACGTATGGCCGTGCTATGCGGAATATGGGAGTGAACCAGTGACTTTAACTTGTTTTGAGAGTTTTGACCATGTTCAATGCCAACCCATTTGAAGACGGGTGATAGGGCGGTGAAAAAATATGCTGTATGACATTGTGCTTGCAAAAAAAATTGAAAACAATTGCACTCTTTTGGCGTGACCATTATCAGAGACCAGTTGTTCTATCAAACCATACACAGCAAACCACCAACACAATTGTGTTATGACTGCTTCTGATGTAATGCTGGGGTGCACATTAATTTCTGTTATGAGAACTGTACAGTGCTTTTCCAAGAATGGGCCTGCTATATCAACATAAAATCTTAGCCATGGCAGCCAGATTGATTTGTCTGGCAAAGACTTCTTCTGAAAACATGGTGTACAGGCAGAGACTATGTCTTCCAAATTCTTCTTGTCAATATGCATATTCCAGAGTAGCTGGTGTGCAGCTTCTGTAAGACTCAATCCTGCAAAGAATGTGTAATGACCCCTTATCGTGGGTGCTGGGGGGGGGAGGGGGAACATGTAGATGGTGATGAAACTGACTCGGTAGGTGAGTCAGACGGGATATGGGTGACAAAGTTACGGGAGTGGACCGGCTGGCAGGGAGAGCTGAGATAAGATGGATATGGGAAAGGGCACACGTCGGAAGCCGTGGACTTGTTAGGGCCAGTCCCCATGCCACAACACACTAAAAATTACGTTAAACGTCACTAGGGACGGGGTGAGCCTAGAACACTACTTGCAAATGAAAGAAGTGAATAGTTTTTTGAAGTTTACTCACCATGACTAAAAGACTGGTCTTCACAGAAGGCCAATGCCAGTTAAACAGACCAAAAGACTGGTCTTCACAGAAGGCCAATGCCAGTTAAACGGACCTAGAGCACAAACCTCTCCAGAAGGTGACACGGTAAAAAAGCACGGGGCTGGTGGTATACCTAATGTTAAGAACTTATACCCCTGGACTCCACAGCCGGCAGGGGAAGAGGAGCCATGGGTCCAAACAGCAAAAACTGTTCCAGTAAATTAAATTAAAACTAATGAAAACTAAAGATGGCTGGTGCAAAACTGATGAAGAACCCGGGTAGACAAAACACGTCTACATCCTCGACACGTCTAAATCCGACTAACTCAATCATGGCGTCCCGCGAGGGTGGGGGGGGGTGACATCGTGCAGTGCAAAGTAGTTCCGATACAAACACATTAAATAGAACTAAATTACACAAGATACAATACAAAACGGACACTGTAAAAATTGCATTACTGGCAATTTTTAGAATATTGTTCCTGTTGCATCATGTTCAAGCAGAAGGATACAACACACATAGCATAGCTGATGCAACTGAATAATGGCGATTGAAAATGAACGACAAATATTAACAATAATTTTGAATAACATTGGACCAATTATCAGACACTTGAAAATGTAACAAATAAAGAGTAAATTTAAAGAAATGTATTTTAAAAAGCATTGTTTATTATTTACAACACGCACTGAGTGTAGGCCATACTAAATGAGTACAGTGCGGCATACGGACTAGTGGGAGGGTGTGCTAGGCACACATCAAATGTCCCCTTCTTGTGGAGGCCATCTGCGCATTGTACGAAGTTGGAATGTAAACACCAAACAGCTGGTAATGTTGACACTGGCACGCTGTTGCTGCAGCAGGGGAAATGGAGTCACCATTGAGCAAAGGTGGTTGCCATGGACATCACAGACAGCAGGAAGTGGAGTCACAAAGCTTTGTTTACACAAAGACGTGATGTGGAAATCACTTGTAACACAGCACTCTGGTAGTGATGTAAAATTCAGTAACACAGAAACGTAGCAATCCGCAGTGGTTTGTCAGAAGTACTGGTGCCGAGGGGAGCAGCAGTGGTGCAGGGCTGATGATCACTTTTGAGCTCGTCGCAGGCAGCGGACGAACCATGGTGCTGTGGAGCACCACGAGTGCTGCTAGCACGACTCATTGACGAGTCGCCATTCGCCGCGATCCCCAAGCGGAGGTCGAAGCGCTGAGGCATTCTGATGCAAGTCAAAGCGTCTCAGGGGAACGAATGACTGTTGGGCGTAGAAGAACCGTTGAACTGACTGGTGAATTGCTGAATCTTTTGAAGCGAGCCAGGTTGAGTGCTAGGTGAAGGGGGACCAGAGACCGCCGATTAGCTCCCAGGGGTCATGACTCCGCAGCTGGGAAGGGGAATGCGTCCCACTAATTAGGTCATCTGGTTTGTGCTCAGACCTAGTGCTGTAAGAGTGGTTCGTTGTGCAAAAACACCACGTCCCGGTGAATGTTCTGGTAAACCGTCGAAAATGCGCAAGTACCAGCATCTTGCCAGACCATCGAACTAGTACAGTTCCCGGAGACCGTTAAACAGATACAACATTCTCGTGTGACCATCGAATGTTGCACGGACGAGAAAGATGTCATCACATCGCTGCTACTGTCCCGTCATTACGCGAAAACAGCTTCTGAATGGTGGGGCGGTACTTGCTTATCGTATCACTGAGAAATTAAAGTTAGTTATGTTAGCTGTACTCATGAATAATTAATTAGGTACTGTTTACAAAAATATTTGCAGCAGACTAGCTCTCATTGCATTGTAAATAATGTTACATTAAGGAGCACTGACACTACTGATGCATGAACAATGGCAAGTGGCACTTTAGCATTGTTGAGGTTATGAATTATGATTACACTCAACAAGGCGAGGATGAAGAATGACAAAAGTACACTTATAACGACACTTGGCAAAATACACTCAACGGAAGCGTGAAGGATGTTTGGGGACAAAGACACTTATTACACTTAGTCTAGAGGATGTACGTACAGTTAAGATGAAAATGACGATAAAAAGCAGCACTGCTACAGGCAGCTGTTGACAGATGCACACAGGCCGCATGATCCAGGATGTTGAGAGCGTAGGTGTACACTGCAGTGTTGCACGTCAGGGTGCTGGTATTGGTGGGCGGATGCATGGTGCGCAACCGGATTAACGAGCTGTTGTGTGACTGGGCAAGCTGACGAATCCGAGGGACCATAATCGCGTCGCGGGGCTACACAGGCCCCTAGGGCAGGTGCTGGCTGGCGAAGTGTCCATGAGGCATCTCGTTGGTGACAGAAGCTTAGCGGTCGTCAGTGTCAGGAACACAGCAGCAGTAGCTGTTGTTTACAGGAGCGATGATGACATGTTGTGTCAGGCTGCAATTTTAAAGGTTATAATTTTGAAGTGAAGCGAAGTGCAGAGCGAAGCGACATGGGCGACTGGAGTACTGTTATCATTGGCATAGTTAAGTGGAACTTTCGTTGAACAGAGTTAAGTTGTTAGTCTCGCAGTGTACGTGCACCAAGGAGCGAGATTGCTGGTATTGTTTCATATTAGCACAGTCAGTCAGCACAAGGGAAAAACAGTTTGAAAGTACACACACAGGATTTGTGCACAATTCCTGTGTACGGGGTGACGTAACTAAACAGCAGGCGACCGGCACGGCAGACTCGACCCTCAGCGTAAGGGGAGGGGACGGTGGAGAGGCAGCATCTCTGCTATGGTGTCGCGGCGACAGACGGCGGCGGTGGCGCACTTGGAAGGAGGTCAGCCTATCCCCCTCTCTGCGTGTTCTCACACTGAGGAGTCACACTTGTTCCGGGGCCTCACGTGAAACTGCGCAGTTCAACCACCCAGACAAGGGGGAGGGGGGAATGATGCCACGCGCTTGATTGTTGCACAATACGTCTGGCCGACTTCCGCTTCGCCTGGAACAATACAGCCGGCGTCCCCTGGATTTGCGCATAAAATGCACTGCAGAATCTGGATTTTCTTGGTTATTGCAGTGATGGTGATTGTCTGGTCGTACCGTAGCCTTTAAGCCCCACAAGTTTGGGCGACAATTAACGCGGGTGCTAGGGGGGGAACATGTAGATGATGACACTGACTCGGTAGGTGAGTCAGATGGGATATGGGTGACAAAGTTACGGGAGTGAACCGGCTAGCAGGGAGAGCTGAGATAAGATGGATAGTGAGGAAAGGGCACACGGCGGAAGCCGTGGACTTGTAAGGGTCAGTCCCCATGTCACAACACATTAAAAATTACATTGAGCATCACTAGGGACAAGGTGAGCCAAGAACACTACTTGCAAATGAAAAACGTGAATAGTTTTTTGAAGTTTACTCACCATGTGGAAAAGATTGGTTCTCGCAGAAGGCCAATGCCAGTTAAGCGGACCTGGAGCACAAACCTCGCCAGTAGGTGACGCGGTAAGACAGCATGGGGCTGGTGGTATACTTAATGTGTGAACTTATGCCCCTGGGTGCGACTGCCCGCAGGGGATGAGGAACCCTGGGTCAAAACAGCAAAAACGGTTCCGGTTAATTTAATTATAAACTAAAGATGGCTGGTGCAAAACTGATGAAGGACCCGGTTAGACAAAACATGTCTAGCTCCTCGACGCGCCTAATTCTGACTAGCTCAATCGTAGCGTCCTGCGTCGCCAAGCCAGCCCCGCGAGGGGGGGGTGACTTTGCGCAGTGCAAAGTAGTTCCGATACAAACACATTAAATAGAACAAAATTACACAAGATACAATACAAAATGGACACTGGAAAAATTGCACAACATATTAAAGCATTATTGATAATTTTTGGATTGTTTTATCTTGGGATATTATTCCTGTTGCATCATGTTCAAGCAGAAGGATACAACAAACGTAGCACAGCTGATGCAACTGAATAATGGTGATTGAAAATGAACGACAAATATTAATATTTATTTTGAGAAACATTGGAACAATTATTAGACACTTGAAAAACAGAAAAAATAAAGAGTAAATTTAAAGAAACATATTTTAAAAAGCAATATTAATTATTTACAACACACACTGAGTGTAGGCCATACTAAACGAGTACAGTGCGGCAGACAGACTAGTGGGAGGGTGTGCTAGGCACACATCACCCTCAATGATCTCACAAAACACAGCCCCATTCTACTGCAAGTTCATTCTTCTTTCCATAGAATTATTTGTGCTGGTCTAACGATTGCATGGGTCAACCCTAAGCATCAAATAATTTACTTAACATTCTATCCCTTTCAGATGCCCACCAAATTTCCTTCTGTGTCAATGGCAAGAACTTGGACACCCAAATATCCTAACATGAAATCAGCACTAAGGAATTTTCAATACTTGGAAGCTGTAAGCTAGAAAGGCCATCAGCATTTGAGTTGGTATCTCTCATAGCATACTGAATTGTGAAGTCAAAACTTTGAAGAATGACTGCCCAATGCAGCAGTCTGTTGACACCAAGCTGTGAAATACCACAACGACTACCAAGAATGTGTATTAACAGTTGATGATCTGTTGTAATGGTCATTTTATATCCAAATATAATTGCTTCAGCTTCTCTATCAACCCTTTCTCAGTAAACGACAAGGTACGAGAAGAAAACACAATTGGTTTTTTTCCTCCCGGCTGGGCAAATTGCAAATAAGAACTGCTCCCACACCATACGGGAATGCACTGCATGCCAACCTAACTGGCAAATCAGAGATGTAGTGTGTAACAATTAAAGAGACAAAAAACTTGTTCATTTCTTTGAAAGTAGAACTACATTTTCAAGACCAAAACCACTTTTGGTCCTGTTGTTAAAGCTCACGTAAAGGATTCCAAAATAGTGGCTAGGTTGGGAAGAAACCAAGCACAGTAATTACCCAGACTTAGCCAAGCTCTTAAGTGACACTGTGTTGTGGTGAAGCATCTACTACAGCCTTGACTTCTTAGTCATCATATGTGCAACCCATCCCTATCTACTGTGTGTGAAATAAAAAAAAAGACTCATAGGCAAAAAGCCACAAATATTTCTTTTTGTTCAGCCTGAACTCCGCAATAATCCAGGTAGATTTCTCTACTGAATCTCCTTTATGACACCTGTTACCAAAATGTCATCCTGGGAAAACAAATTCCAGCTCTATCATGTGTTAAAAAATAGCAGGGTGAGAAACTATTCTAAAAGGGCACCTGTTATACTGAAATAACCCTCGATGTTTGATAATGGTATACATGTCCTGACACTTTTCAACCTTGATGCATGTCAGTTGTGTCAAGCTAGAAACATTCATCCCCAATTTTCATCACATTGTTATCTTAACCTAAAAGCCTTAGTACTTGCCTGAACATTTCCAATTGCCATATTGCTGTTTACTTTAGCTTGTGAGATAGTCATTTACAGCTTATATTTGTAAAACAATATTTACCTACGTTAATATATTCCAGTGTTTATCCAATGTTATTTTCAATGTATAATTGCATAACACAACTATGTCAACCATTTACCATTGTTTATTTACAAATGTGGCTGAGTGCCTAACCCAGTTACGACGGATGAGACTCTTGTAAGTGATACAGGATAGTTGACAGAAATTTATTTCCAAGTTTTTTCTAATAACAACTTATCAAAGCAGGGAAGGTGAAAATTGATGCTATTTAATTGATTATCGTGTCTAAATTTTGAATATACAGCTGACAGAAATTGTAATATTTTGTAATGTATAAAATTTGGGTGGGAACAAATACCTGTACTGTACCTCCCTAGGGGAGGGACAGTGTCCCCCTGCCTCCCCCCATGCAGTCGCCAATGACTTAACCAGTATTATCAACTTTGTAAAGTGTAGTCAAAAATGATCACAGGAAATATGCACATAAATATATATATATTGTATTTGTTCCATATGCCTTAAAATGTGTCTAATAAAGTGCTTTTGGTGTTAATCATAGTATTTAACAACATGTGTATTAATTATTCAAGAAGGGATATTTCTTTTGTGCAGCACAGAGATTCTGTTACCCAAGAGTGTAGTTTTAGTGTGTGAGGGTGGCACACTTGTAATAGCAGAGACAGCCCCGAGCTCCAGACTGCCATTTTGCGCAATCCACCTAACTGTACTTTCAGCCCTTCTGGCTGGTATAAAAACAGACCTTCCTGGCCAAATTCTTCAATCGTCAGGGACTAAATCTAACCATCGAGTCATCATGGCACTCACCCTCCTGGACGGTTGTCATCCGAAAGATGGCGTTCACTCCCTTATCCGAACCGATGGTTGGTGTCAGAGAGTTGCCATCAGTTTACCCTGCCTTACTTACCTTCCTACCATGCACGCTGGGGTTGATGTCCGAAATGTGCCCTCTCTGATACCTTTTCTTTACTTGCCTGAAAGTGAATCCTTTACCCCCATCAAAACTTATTGTCACCACTCCTTACTTGAGTGCCAAAATGACTCCAAGGGGCAGACAAAGCCCGCTTACCGTGTCACAATACCTTTTAAGCCACTTGGTTCAAACTATTTAACCCACTGACGAAGGAATGTAACTAAGTTAATCTTCATAATGTGGATACACTTAACCATTTCATTGGCACTTCAGAAAATACTTAAATTATTTTAAGTCTCTTGGAATGAAATAGAAGATCAGCAAAAACCTACCAGTTCTCACTTTGTCAACTATTTGTATGGCTAGCAGAGTCATAGTGTTTTGAGTTGCTCGCAGCACGAACTTGGAAGTTATGTAAATTTTGTAACTCTCCTACCGGTCAAAGAGATGATCACCAAGTAATCACTGCCACTAGCAAGGTCTCGGCTCTCATTCCAGTAATTCAGTTCTTGCTCCAGTTTTTCAGGACTCAAAGTGCCCTGACAAATTAGTGTAGCGTGTAACTTGTTTCTCATGTCGAAATGGCCCAAAGCGCCTTGTCTAATTAATTGGTCTTGTTGCAGCATAAGTCTTTGCAATCATGTCCCAATCCATGTTGATACCATAATTCATGTGTTCGAAAACCATTGTGTAAACTGTGCATGCAATATTAGTGTTTTAGCCTTATTGACAAAATGGAGAGCTTCATTTGAGAAGAAGGACCTCTGTTTGCTGCTGATAGTATGTATTGTTGCAAGTAGTTTATTTGCCGGTTCTTAAACAGCCCGTTTTGTCAGGTGTGTAGTTTTTCATGGTAAACTGCGTTTTTCTTTGTTATTAGGAACTTGTGAAGATACTTATATTTATACTGCTTAAGCATGATTTATACTGGACTATCTGTGTAGTTATCTTTCGTATGTTGCAGAAAGCATATTTTACCAAGTTTTGAGGGTCTGCTGACTTAGTTGATGGCTTGGGATAGCATTTTGCTGTTATGCTACACACTGTCAAATTCCAGGCTTCTTTTGCATGAATTTTCAGGTTGCAAGGCTTCTGGCAGCTGAATTCTGCAATGTGCTGTGGGAAGTAGTAGCTATATTGCCACTCAGCCATTTTTTTTGCATGTACTATAATTTGTACAATAAGCGGTCTTACATTAATATTGCATTGGGAATTATTATTATTATTATTATTAGTAGAAGTAGTAGTAATAGTAGTAGTTCACCCTTACCATAGTTTCAGAACAAATAAAGCAAATGATAGACATTTCCATTGTTTCCTATTATGTGAGCAGTGATAGTGTAAAAATGTGGTTCTTGTTCTTGTAAATTAATGCTCTCTGTTCAGCCAGATCATCCAGAAACAGCAAAAATATATTCAGACTGACTTATTTCGGCATTTTCTTACAGCGTTACAGGGCGACAACATGGGTTGCAAGGTTTATTGGAAGCCAACGCAAACAGGTAATTGCAGACAAATTCACAGTTCCCACCATCACAGAATGTAAATAATTCAACGTAAATAAACACAGCAGTGAGGCCACTTTTAAGGAATAGGTAAAATGCCCATATCATTTCCAGATAAAGCTATGAATTAAACTTATCTAGCTGATAGTTCAGAAACGTTTATTATGACCCTCTCGTGTTGTTTATCAGAGAGACTATCACTGAATGAGCTATCAGCCTCTTGGAATTGCTGATACCTTCTTATCCAGAAGTTAAACAAGAAAGAAGAACAAAAATGGCATTGTATATGTTTGTTTCTCATGAAGTTGAAGTCAGGCACCAGCCTACCTTCCTCCTCTGCCTTCCCTCCAAGTTTCGTCTTCATATCATTCACTTCCTTCAGGCCTATGCTGTGTGCTGTAACCTTCATCCTTTTGCAGCCAAACAGGATGCAGATGTGAGTCAATAACACTCCCACACTCTTTCCCTTGGCCTACTCCAAACATACGGCAAGAAAGGCTCTGTTCCCTTGCATAACTGTCTAGCCCACTACCCAAAAACTTTTGTCGGCTATAAGTTTATAGTTCCCTTATGCATGCTTTTATCGACTTATCGCCTTTCGCTTTTCTTCCTCGCCACTTTACTTGGTTATCCAGTTTTCTTGCAGCCCTTTGCATTTTTCCTTCCTCATTCATTCTTCATCCCATTCTTTTCTACAAACTCAAGATGACTGTCATAGATATAGCACAGTTACAGGCTGTCCCACTTTCCCAGTCTTTTTTATTCTCTCATGCACACACAAATACAGAATGCGCATGCACATAAAAATCGTAATAAGAGTGTCATGTACAAGCAGACAAAAAGAAAGCCTTAAAGTCGGCACAGCATGACATGCATGGTACAGGAACATCCACACAGCGCTGCTTGATTTTTACTTTTGTGTAAACCAGAACATCTTTGAACTATAACCAACAGACAGTTAAATTAACCACACTGTAAAACACAAACCCAATAGTTGAATTTTGGGGACGTATGTATCCTTTAAATACGACAGAATCTCCAACTAACCAGTTTTACAGTAAGTAGTTGTACTTAATTCCCACACTGTCATTTCACTGTTCGTCTGTGATAAATTTTCACTGTGGCTATTCTGTATGTATGTGCTGCAGGCAAACAGACATGTTTTTTTCTGTAGGCCGTGGGTGGCTAGTCTGACTCACTTTGCACTGTTCCTATTTACATCTCAGAGTTTTAAGAAATGTAACCCTGAAGTAAACAGAGGACTTGTATTTCAAATCATACACAGTTCATGCTTCAAAACTTAATGTCATTAATTATAAATGTGTTTTTTACATGAATTTATGTGCTTAATACGAAAGCAATTTTTTTTAACAGTAATTTGGCAAAATTTTGCTGCTTATGGAAAGTTATCTATTTTCACTATACTATATTGTGTCTGTCTATATTTATGTGAGTGTGATCGCTTGTGTGTGTGTGCACGCTTATGTGTGTCTGCTTGTGTGAATTTTATCGCATGTGTGTAAATACAGATGGGTTAAAACACACATATTGTATGTCCATGCAGATCGTCTAATTAATATTTATTAAAAATACTTTATCTTCTTAGCAAAAGTAGCTTGCTTATAATGTATATTTAGATAAAATCATGGGGAAAAAAATTTATATAGCATAATTTGTAACTGGCAGTTGTTAGAACAATATGAAATATTCTTTTAAAGTTTCTAAAAATGGACATACAATATTTGTGCTTTAAGCCAATCAATATGTATATACATGGGAGACAGTATTTAACTATATTAGGAAACTGTGAAATATCTTATTGCCTGTTCAAATATTTGTGAATTAATTTCTTCTTGTCAGAGATTGGTGTGCCTTTTTTTACCGTGCCTTGCAAGCTTGCAGCTCTCATCACGAGATTTCTGTTATTGTAAGTAAAACACATTTTTCTTCACTTTGAGTAAAATAACTTCTGATAAGACAACTATAAAAATAAGCATGCAGGTAATTAGATGTTTATGTATATACAATAAGTGTTTGATTTACATCACATTATTGTTCAAGAAAAGAGAAAAATTAACAAAAAAAAAAAAACTCAGTCAAGTTAAAATTTAATATTTTCTTACTGTGATTTAGAGTAAATAGAGTGAATATTAACAAAGGACAACTGTCCACTTAAATTAATGTTATTTGTGTAGTAGGTCCACGTGAGAGAAAAAAGTAGCAATTTTTTTTGTTAAGTTATAGAACTGGGTTAAAAGTGTATCTTGTTTATAGAAGT
>PNEQ01114737.1:0-19465 GCA_003012365.1 Medauroidea extradentata | reverse complement strand
ATTAACAGAAATGTGGTATGTTACTTTACTGTGACACAACAGTACGAAACGACGAATAGACTTTAAACTTGGGCAATTGTTCGTGAACAACATATACATATTCCTAGCATTTTTATAATTTTATCTCATTTTGACATTGTCACTTTTGGCAGTAAACCGTCGATATATCATCTCCACCAAATACGTTTCCGCGAAACCTTTACTCTCTGAAACTTTGTAATGTCAATAAAGTTAAAGTGAATATTTTGACAATATATAATTGAGGGCACCGTCACCAATGGTTGTGAACAGGGTAAACAGATGTTTCTCATTCGATTAACCTCTTACCTTAGATGTCTGTAACTACCCTAGAACGTCAAATTGGCAGTTTTATAAATAAGGCCCAGGCGAAGTCGCTGTTAGTGGCAGGGACAAACTTAAGACTGCTTTTCGCGTGGACAGCTATAGCTACTTATTCTGCTGCAGAATTAGTTCAACTAGCCGCTTGGACATTCTATCACTTGATGACTGAAGTACCAACCTTGTGTACAAAGAGGTTTTTCAATTAAAGTAAATATTATCAGTTACGAATAATACTCGCGAGCAAAGCCGCGGGGGACTGATAGTTTTATATAATAATAAATGTATTCACATAGTTGACTCTATATTTGCCAGTACGACTTTGTAATATGTAATTTATATGCTAGTACTAAGTAATATGTTTAGATACGCCCTATCGCATTTTTTTCGTAAGTATAGCTGAGATTATTAAATTTATTTAAAACCATTCATCATTTGACATAGGAAAAAGGCATTAAATTTTTATTTCTGTTAAAACACGTTCTTTGTCATTTTGTAATAGTTATCGAACCAATTGCTGTCAATGAACTTCAGGATATTCATTTTTATATGATGTACATAATAAGCTCAGATACTACCTATGTTGTTTTTACATCAAGTATCGGTAAAGATCATTTTGACACAGGAAGTTGAAATTTGCAGATACATGCATATCAAATCATTAGAAAACTACATTGCATATTGAATACTAACGCTGTATATAACTATATCAGTTACTGAATAATAAAAGTGTAAAAATACACATCCTACGTGGTATTCAATAATTTCAAAATTTAAATACATAGCCAATCGGCTTAAAGCTGTAGATAATTTTTAAAAAATCCAATCGATTTATTTAATACGACTAGTTAAAAAAATACTTATATCCATAGGTAACAGTCGACAAGGTTCAAGCAACGTAAAAAAAAACTTCAGTTCTATACTAATCGTATGACAATTTAATTACTTAACAACTGGTAACACAGCAAAGAAAATTATTTGGAACATTTCATAAGAGACCCTCCAAGGAAAATATTATAACTATCACTTAAATAGAATTAAATTTTTATACAAATGCGTATTAAATGCTTTGCTTAATGTAGAACCTTCGAGACATGAACTCTGCAGCATCGCTAGGCTGGAAAGAATACTGTCGCCGACCAATGCGTATACGTGTCTGGGTGGAGAGAAAACAGGCAACATAACGCAGTCGCATTCCAGTATAATTGTCGAGTCATTCAACGACAGGCAATAAACAGCCTCTGTTCCCCGTTCCTTCTTATGCTAGAAATACTACTCGAAAAAATCTACACGTATAAATTATTTTTTTCGGTAAAGTAGCATAATTCTCCATTGTAGTTAGTAAGACAGTCGTATTTTAATTGGTTTTGATATATATTTGCGAACTATATCTCAGTTAGTCTAGTCTCGTTACCCAGTACAAAAATTAATACTTAATACTACGTCATCAGTTTAGCATTCTAAAGAAAGCTATGTTTCTGTTTGGTTGTCTAGTAACAGACGTAGTACACGTGTGTGTACTGAAGTATAAATAGCAATTGTTATAGTTGGTCTTCGTAGCATAATTTTGCACTATGCCCAGTGCGCCTGATCGTTGAAAAACTGTGAACGTATTGAGCTAATACAAAATTACACGTGTCTGTGAATGTATAAGCAGAAAACCAATTGTTAGAAAATATTTACGTTGCATGCAGTATCATGCTTGAAATAAAAAAATGTTTTATTTATATATATATTTATAAATTTTACACACACACATAAATAACAGTAGCAACAGACTACCGATTACAAATCCCTTTCATGAATTTTTTTTAATAGTTGCTCATGTAGTGTTGTTTAAACAATCGGTGAAAGATTGCAGCTTACACAACTGTAAACATCTCGCAGTCAAAGAAAGCAGTATTAACGACAATGTACTGACAAGGTTTGAACTGAGTGTCTTAACAGCTACGGTATAAGGCTTCTTAAAATAACTTAGCTGCTCAGTTTGATCAAACGTAAGATTATTGTCGTCGAGTTTTTATTTATAAACATGTTAAATGCAATCATAGTAAATATTATGCATGCATTTATTTATTATTCGAAAATATAATTCCGTGTGAAATATATCTTGTGTCAATATGCAGCTCAAGATTGTCTGTATTAAGAAACATATTATAAATTCGGTGAATATCAAATTAATTTGTATAATATGAGTAGAGAAATTTATGAACTATTTTTTGTAACCTAGCACTGGTATAACAACGACAAGGTTTCTCTTGTATTTATAATTTCCTGAGATGGAAGGGACTATTTTTTATAGAAATATGTAGCCGCATATATACCATTATATTGTATTATTATTACGATCTACCAATAAGTATGTGTGCAAATAATATGCAAATTCTATGATGTTTTCCTAACAATATGACACACGACTTATTGAAATTTAATTAAAAATAAAATCTCATTAACAAAGTAATCTAAATTTATTTTAGTTATTAATCTGTTTCTTATGCTGGAGGCTGTGGTGTAACATAATCATTTTCTTATCACTTCATCGCAACGGTTATTTATAGTTAGTGTGTGAACACTAAACCTAGTTCTGATTGGTTTACTTCTACACCAAAAGGAGACAAGACAATTTTTATATGGAAATATTACTTAAACTCTGGTTACAAAGCGATAACATTTATATAACATCGTAGTGTTTAAACTATGAATCAACAGTCGAGTCATGTGCAGAATGTATTATCAGCTAGAAGGAATGTATTGTTGATGAGATATGATTGAAAAGACATGTTCTGTATGATAACAGTCAGTTGTGTTTATTACAGGTTTCAGTCGCATGGTGGGACCCTGCGGAGCATCTCAAATCTATTCGCTACATTTCGATGAAAGTTTTACATTATTTATTTTGAATTAGTCATGATAATTTTTAAGATGACCGGTTGCTGTGAATCAGTGTTATATCATAGAGTGTTTAATGACAGGGAGCTGGTGTCCATGGAGCAACTCAAATGTATTAGTAAAAATTTCGAATACATTTTTTACAATATTTATTTTGAATCCGCCAAGATCCTCTTAACATGCTCACTTGCAATTGTTATCTTTTAGAGCGTTCAATGACAGGACTAGCCTCCATGGTGCACCTCAAATATGTTCCTTGTATATATAAGTTTTTATTTCTTTAATCGACCATAGTAATTTTAACATGCCTGGTAGCTATGAACGCTGTTTATGTCATAGACCATTCATTACAATGTTGTACAAAGAATCTTGTCGGATCCCAGAAAAATGTTTTTAAAATAATATATTACCTGCAAAAATAACACTTGACAAGGTTTCTTTGATAGGCTCTGTACAAACAACCACTTAAGTAGATAGTATTTGTATGTTCGAACACAAAGCTTCTTTTTCGTGCTCAAAAATGGCATAAAAACTAATTCCCCAGAGTTATTAAAATATTAAGGCAAGTTGTTCACAATTCCTTACCAAGACATTTTTACAAAATCGTCGTAAAAACTAAATAAAAAAGTTTTCTTAAAATTTAAGGAATGCAAATGATCGTAACTGAATTAAAAAATTTAAAACTATAAAAAAATATTATTTTAAATATAATTTTAATGTTTAATTAACGAAGTGGAATGCCATTGTTTACTATCAACACTTTTCATTCCTTCATAAACAAAACCCATGTTTCCACTCTTTGCATCTTTTAAAACCTGTTTTGTGAATTTTCGAACATATGTATCGGGTAACATTATTTTAAAATTGTCTGAAATTATAACTGATTTTTGTCCAAACTTAGTTTCTATTATTTCAACACTATTTATTGGATAGGTTTTATCTACTGTATGATCTACAAGTTTTTTAAACTCGTTAACTTTGTTAAGAATGTTTAGTGAGGCTTCTATTATTTGTTTTGTATTTTAAAAATTCATAAAAAATTTTAATAAAAAAATATAAAAAATAAAAAACATACAAATATTATTTTATTTTTTATAGTTTCATAAATTTTATGAAGGTTCAAATTTTATAAATGAAAAAATAAAAACCTAAAACATTTTTCTTATAAATAATGGTGAACACACAACTCAATCAAGGCCGAGAAATAGAAATATTACTTCTCAAAATGCTTGGGATATATTTAAATTTTAAAATGGTAATTTTAAAAAGGCAAATAAAACGCCTCGAGAGACTCAAATTAAATGTGATGAATGCAAACATAATTATAAACCATCTCGTGAAGAAAAACATTTAGCAACCAAATAACATAAAATTAATATAAAAGTTAAATGTAAAAAAATTAAAAACAGAGAAACAAAAATTTTTAGATCAAATATAAGATAAGTATACCATAAACCAAACTTTTGATAAAGCTAATAGAGAACTGGTAAAGGAAATAAATAATTTTAAAATTGAGTATAAAATAAAGAAATTAAAAAAGGAATGAAAAACTGAGATTCATAAAAGACTTCTACCATTAGTTTAAAAAAATTATTTAAAATATGAATAAAATACTAACCAAAAACTGAACGTGAAAAGGTTATGAAAAATTGTGTAATTTGTGGACATATACTGTTATAGTATATATAAACAAATACCAAGGATATTTTCTTAATGATGTGAAACAAATTGTAATAAATACAATAAAATAGCAACTAGAGCAAAATAATTTAAAAGTAAATTTAAATCTTAACACTCGATATCCAAGAGGTACATTATTTATAAATAATATCACAATGCATTTTTTTCAACTAAAAAAGGAATTTGTTTTAAAAACAACTGATTTGGAAGATTATTATATAGATGCTACTTCCAAAATTTTATCTGAAATGCAAACATTTGAAAAAGAAGTATCTCAATGGGTATTTAACGAATCATTTAATCTAGAGTTAAGATTAAATAAAGACATATAACGAGCTTACTGTGTTGATCTTCCACAAAAAATTAAAGATAAACCGGATGTTATCAATGTTAAAAATAAGGATCAAATATGTTTCTTGTGGTCTATTTTATCAGCATTACATCCTGTAAAAACAAATCCTGACAGAGTTCAAAATTATAAACCATTTGAACACGCGTTTAATACTACATTTAATTGTTTAGAATTTCCCATGAAATTAAATATAATTCCAGCATTTGAAAAATTAACTGGTATTTCTGTTAATGGTTATAGAGAAAAGAAAATTAAGGTCAAAAAATTATGAAATAAATTAAATAGATAAAGTAGACGAAAAAGAAATGTTAATTGCTTATTTGAATAATAATGAAGAAAAAGACGAGGTAGACGAAGAAGAAATGATAATTAATTATTTAAATAATAATGAAGAAGAAACTAATAACAAAGAAAAGAATCAAATACGAAACAGAATATATATATTATCCATTAAAAACTACGAAAAATAAGACTGATCACTATTGTTGGATAAAAAGTCTTTCTCGACTTGTAGGATCGCAACTTTCAAAAAATACTAGAAAAAATTTCTTTGTGATAGATGTTTATAAGATTTTTATTTTGAAGATAAATTAAACAAACATGTAGAAGATTAAATTATGAGGGTGTTCGAGTAGAGCTTCGAAATGAAGGTGAAAAAATAAAATTTTATAATTATAATCATTCTTTAAAAATACCTTTCACTATATATGCTGATTTTGAATGTTTATTAAGTAAATTACATACTTGTAAACCAAATCTTAAAAAATTAAATACAAAAAAATATCAAAAATATATACCAATAAGCTTTCCTTACAATATAAAATATGAAAATTGTGATTACAAACCTCCAGTATTTTATAGTAGAAAATGTGCAACTAGTATTTTTGTAAAAATGCTCATGGAAGAATCGAAAAATATTCAAAAAAATATATCAAATGAATTACCAATGAAACCTCTAACTGATGAAGAATGAAATATTCAGCAGCAATAGATTGTCGTATTTGTGAAAAACAATTAAATACTTTCAATGAGGATGAACTAGTAAAATATTCCGTAATGCACCACGATCATTTAACTGGAAAATTTAGAGGAGCATCTCATAAGAAATGTAATTTTAATTATTGAAATCCAAAATTTTTTCCTGTTTATATTTATAATTTATCAGGTTATGACACTCATTTATTTATTAAAGACTGTGGAAAATTTTTAAATGAAAATAGAATCGATTTAATTCCAAACAATGAAGAAAAATTTATTATTTATTTTACAAAGCATGTAAATGATGGTGTAAAATTAAGATGTATTGATTCATTTAAATATATGGCCTCCGGTTTAGATTCACTTTCTAAAAATCTTACTAAAGAACAACTTCGTAAAACTTCAAAATATTTTCAAACCGAACAATTTGATTCAGTTACTAAAATAAAGGTGTATATTATGAAGAAAAATTTAACGAAACAGAATTACAATCTATAGAAAAATTTTACAACAATCTAAACAAAACTGATATTTCTGATGAAAATTACGAATTTGCTCAAAATGTTTGGAATAAATTAAACATTAAAAGTCTTGGTGAATATGCAAAACTTTACAATAAACCGTATTAATATTAGCAGATATATTTTAAAATTTTAGAGATGTTTGTATAAAAACTCATAAATTAGATCATGCTTGGTATTTTACAGCTCCAGGATTAGCTTGTGTTGCTATGTTAAAACATACAAAAATTGAACTAGAATTATTAACTGATTATGACAAAATATTACTTATTGAAAAAGGAATTAGAAGAGGAATTTCCCATGTTGTAAAAGATATGCTAAAGCGAATAATAAATATGTGAAAAATTATAATTCTAAAACAGAAAATTCATATTCAGAATATCTAGATGCTAATAATTTATATGGTTGGGCAATGAGTCAATATTTACCATATGGTGATTTTAAATGGGTAAATTGTAAGTTTGATGATGTAAACTATTGTAATAAATATATACTAAAAGTGGAAAACAATTCAAATTATGGATGTGTAATAGATATGATTTAAAATATCCCAAAGAATTACATGACTTACATAAATATATTCCACTAGCTCCAGAAAATAAAAACCTCCAAGTTCTAAAACAAAGAAGTATTAACTACTTGATGTGATACATATACATATGTATTATGTTATGTAAATATTAAACAATATTTATCTCTAGGAATAAAACTAAAAAACTTACACAGAATATTAACATTTAAACAATCTAATTGGTTCGGTTCATATATTTATTTGAATATACAAATGAGAATAAAAGCTACAAATAATTTTGAAAAAATTTCTATAAATTAATGAACAATGGCGTTTTTGAAAAAAAATTGAAAATATTAGAAATAGAGGTGATATTAGATTGTGTACAAATTCTAAACAAGTAGAAAAATTAATTGCAAAACCATTTTTTTTTTAGATAGAACTATACTTTCTAGAACTTTGACCGCAGTTCATATGAATAAAACAAAATTATGTTTTAATAAACCAATTTATGTTCGAATGAGTATATTAGATTTATCAAAAACTTAAATGTATGATTTTCATTATAATATTATGAAACCAAGATATGGGAAAAATATTGAATTATGTTACCAAGATACGGACAGTTACATATAATTCATAAAAACAGATGATTTTTATGAAGATATGAAAGAAATGATTCAACATTTTGATATTTCAGATTATGAAAAAATAATAGATAAAATATTCCACAGTTGAACAAAAAAAATATTTGGTAAAACGAAAGATGAAAATAATTAAAAAATAATTGAAGAATTTATTGGTTTAAAATAAAAAATGTATGCTATTAATGTTGAAAGTGATGTTAAGAAATGAGCCAAAGGCATCAAGACTGGTGTAGTTAAAAATGAAATAACATTTGGTGATTGTAAAAAAATTGTTTATTCAAAAATAATAAGTTTTGTATAAAAATATGAATCTAATAAGAAGTAAAAAAACACTATTTATTTCCAATTGAATATAGAATAAGAGCATTAAGACCCGAAGATTGTAAAATATATAATCTTGGAAATGGTATTCATGGGGTCATTATCAAATTAAAAAGGAATAAAAAATATAATAAACATCAAAATATAAAAATATAACAAACATTAAAATATGAAAATATTAAATTTCTTGGATTAACCAATACTACATTACATATTGTATTAGCAGGAATTGGTTTATTAAAGTCAACTGCATGTTTAATGTTAGTTCTATCCTTTACAATAGAAATTTTTCGATGAGAACAATCAATAACACATATTGCTCTTTCAGAGACAAATTTATTTGGGTTAAAGTAAATTTCATTATTACGATAAGAAGTATCAAATTATGTTATTGAATTTCTAAAATCTTTGTAAGCAATGTATATTTTATCAGCTATAATATTATCTATGTCTATATTCCAATTATCTTTTGGAAAGACTTCATTTCTCCCATTTTTAATATAAATATTTCTAACATTGCAATGATCGAATAACGAGCCATGTTATCTTGTATACTGGATCTTCTTATATATTATTATGAAAACCAACCATTATATAATCAGGCGTATAAAACTGTAGAGAATCAAATTGTTCCTATATATCAAACTGAAATGTATTTGAACCAGTAGGAACAACGTTTTCAAGACACTGCCAATAATTAAAAGAAATTGGAATTTCCGGGTTTTTGTGCAATTTAGCTTTAATTTCATCTCCACAATTATATTCGTACTCAACAACTGGCCATAAAATTTCAATTTTTTGGTATTAATTTTACCAGAATCAGGAACAACACTATGATCAATAGAACCATCATCTTTAATTTTAGGTTGTCTGTAGACACAAACATCATCATTAGAATTCGAATGAATGAAAAATGTTGTAACCTCAGGTCCAATATATGTCATTACAATCTCTAATGAATCCAAATACATATTTTAATGGCTATACAATTTCATCATGTTTTTCAGCTCTAAAAGAAATTAATTTGTTTACTTCAGATACTTTTTCAACCATAGATAGTTCTAAATCTGATGATTCTAATTCCGAACATAACAAAGTATGCATTATTGTTGAAGTCATCCCAGGATTGTAAATACTTTCGATAATATTGCCATGTTTAGAAATTTATATTTTTGAAAATAAGAATGGAAATAAATTATCACACAGGTAAATATTTGAAGTTTATTCATAGCCCTCATTTTTATCTCTCTTAGATAACTTAAAATATAAAATATGCATAAGCTTCATTTGGATGTGAAAATGCATCATCAATCGGAATATCAAATTCTGTTCTCTTTTTGTATTAATTTAAATTATATTTAGTCTTATCAGTTGAAGGAAAAGTTTGACGTTCATAACTCTCAATTAATTTCTCACTCATTTATACATAAAAAATGTATTAAGTTATTTATTCAAAAAATCATACAACAGTATTGTTTTTATTTATCCATGAATTACTGCTGCTATCGAAACCTAACCATTTAACTGAAACTTTATCTCCTTTTCTTTTGTAAAATTTTTTCAACTAAATAATCTATCACGTTTAGTTTTAAGAAGCTCTTGTTCATGAAACATACCTTTAATTGATTCGTTTTGCATAAATTTTATATGTTATTGGATTTGTGTACAATACTTCAGAAATTTCAAATATTTCTGTAGACCAACTAGGAGTACATCCCTTTTTAAATAATTACTTAGCTTTACTAATACGAACTTTATCTCCTACAGAAAATGTCGATGCACTCAAAAGACTGCTCCGGCTGTCGCTTGGTTTAGTGATATTTCTAGATATTTCGTGCTTATTTATTAAAATAGAGGTTTATTTTTTTAAATTTACATCAACAGGTTTCATTTCGATTGTTCTTTGAATAGGATTATTGTTATCACTTATTTATTTTGGTAATACCTCTATCCATTATAGGTTCCTTGTATAGTGAACATTTCCACATTTTTTCTTTTAAAGTTCTATTAAATCTTTCTACAACACTTTCTTTCCTTTACACTAAATGAAGAATAATGTATTATATTGTAATCACTCATTAAGATTTGAAATATTTTGTTATAAAATTCTTTTCCATTGTCAGTTTGCAAATATTTAGGTTCACGACTGTTTAAGATACTTCTAACTGCTAAAGATACATTTTCACCAGATTTATATTCGAAAAAACATCAATAACAGTTAGCATATACTTAACTCCTTTGTTAATTTTTGAAATGCTTTTAAAGAACCAGAGTCCGTTTCATCTAAATCTGCTTGCCAACGATCATCTATTCCAAAATATAAAACAGCTCTTCTAGGATAAATTTTTCGAGCTGGTTTATGAATTTCATTGGCAATTTCTTGTTTAATATTCCCACCAACCAATAAATATAGATTTTTTAGTACCACAGTAAAGATAAATACAATAGTTATAGTTTTTCCATTTTTTCTTTGTTCGTAAGAAATATTAGCACTCGCTGTACGTATTTTATACATATTTAAGACTGTATACATTTAAATTATTAACACTCATTTATAAACATAAGAAACGATGAACGAGTGTTTTAGGTGTTTGAACAAGTGTTTAGGTGTTTAAACATTATATATATTTTTTACTTATATTAATGATAACGTAAAACCAGCTAAAAAAATATAAAAAAGGCGACAGTTAACGGAAAATTTTAAAGAATTCAAAAAACAACACAAAGTAGATTATTTAAAAAAAATAAAAAACAAGAACCACCAATGATTAATGCAATTGATAATTTAGGTAAAAAAAAATATATAGAAAGTTACAAATGTGAATAAGAATCAAATTTCTACACTTATACCCGCTGTTGTGAAACAAATTTTAGATTATCCACCAAAACCTTCAGAAACATTTTTTGAATGGGAACTGTTTAAAGATGAACACCTTGATGAAGTATTTAAGCATTTAGAAAAGGATATAGTACCATTAACTGAATATAGAACAACTTTTATTTGCGAAAAAGTAACTGAACTTTTGAACAATTGTGATGATTCTGTTTTTGGTTTAAGACCTGAAGGAAGTAGAAGATATATTGGCGATAGCAAAGCAACATTTAACACTCATAATCTTAATATAAACGGTCGCACATATACTGGAATTGATGGTATGCTGAAATTATTAATTCGTAAAGACGTTATAGAAACACATTTCTCAGATGATGATTATGAAAAATATAGTCAAATTTGAAAGTTACGAATGCAATTTTTCCAAGTAATGATCCAAATTCCGAAACACTATAATCAAGGAAGAGTTACAAATGGAAATACATAGTTAAACCAATTTATGAATCAATTAAACAGTAACCAAAATCTGGAAAAGGCATAAAAAAATACACATATCTTCCAAAAGATTACATATGGATGGATGTTGTTAGTGAATTTGTTGACAGACTTATAGTAATATATGGTGAAGAAAAGGCTGAAAATTAAAATTATTACAATGAAAATGTTGGAATAATGTATGTATTGAATAATAAATTTAGTGATTATGTTGTAAACAATTTTGAAGGAATTCCATATCTTATGCGTGTATTAAATACGATACCACCTTCCGAAAGAATGTGGACTGTTCTTACTGGATCTGCTATGCATATAAAACGTAAACTTGGTTGGGGATATATATATATATATATATATATATATATATATATATATATATATATATATATACACACACACACACACACACACACTATTTTATTATTTATAATGATGAACTTAGGAGTTTAATTATAAATCCTTTTTTGACAAAAAAAACACTTGATCGTAAAAATTAAAAGATGGTAAAGGAATGAGTCGTACTATTTCTGTATTACAACTGAAAAAATTATCGAAAGAAATGAAGTCTGGTAATGTTTTAACAGTTCATAAGGGTGGATTTTACCATTAATTTTTGCGGCATTAGGAGCTCTGGGAACATTAGCTGCCGGTGCTTCATCTATTGCTACTTCTGTAATTAGTGCTAAAAAGAAACTTAAAGAATTGGAAGAGCAAGAAAGGAATAATTTGGAAATGGAAAAACTAGGAAAATGTATTTTAAAAATTTCGAAGAAAAAATATGATTCCACTTAGTAATTTTGATATTGGAAAACTTATAAAAAAGTAAATATTAAAAATTTTTTGGCCTGTATTTATGATTGATGAACTACCGAAATCACCACTAAAAATAGAATGTGGTATTGTAAATTTAGATTTTCGAAAAATTCTGGAACATACTGGGTTTGTTACTGGAAAGACTATAGTAATATTTATTTCTTTTTTATTATTCTTTTGGAGGTAATCCTTGTAAATTAGTTGAATACCTTGATGGTGAAATAATTTATAATGCCGATAGAGTACGAAATTTTGATGATGTTATTTGTGGTCATTTATGTGATATAATACTGGGTCATCAATCTCGTAATTTAAGATTTTCGAAAATAATCTATTTGTTAGTAAATAATGCATATCTTTGGAAATGTGTTAACGAAATCACGGGTTGATATAGATTCAATAATATGATAATGTTTCTATCGATATTGGTACATGTGTTTCAAATATAAATTCTAAATACAATACTTTAGTTAAAGATTTAAAATCAAAATATAAAGTTTTTGTTAAAGAATTAAATTATAAATTACACAAAACTTAATTACAATTGATAAGAAGTATCTGGAAAAATACAAAATTTTAACTTATTATTGTGATACACTAATATATATATGAAAATTACACACACTAAAGATTATTTAATAAAAGAAATAACTTATAAATTTCAAAATTTGAGTCAATCAGTTAGCTCAAAAATATACGAAATAAATACTAAACTACAACATTTTAATTCGCTTGTTGATTTAGACTATGTCCAACCGAACAGAATTTACATTGTTAATTTAGTTGGAAAATACAGTGCTACAGAAAAAAATGCTTTATTTAGGTAATAATCAAACCGAATATGGATGGATAAGTAAATTAAATAATTATAATAAATCCTGATGGACATAAAATAATTACCCGATTATACCATAATAATAAAATTTACATGTATACGTCTTTAGGTGTAGTGGCTGATAGTAAAATTTTTTTTTTTCATTCCACAAAAATTCAACATACTAGATGGTACATTGTATTTACTGATATAATAATGATATATACATATTTATACTAAACCACTTTCCTCGCAGTTTAAAATTTTTTAAATTTATATAATAAATTGATATATTTGGAAATGCTTTGACCAAATCTTGGTTTAAAACTCAAATTAAAGAATTAGAATCAAAAAACATAAGAACGATGTCACTCTTTATTCTTCTGATTTTGTTAAAAGTTCTCAGTTTAATGATTTTAAAGCAACATTAACTAGAAATAAAAGATCCTTGGATAAAGTTTTTCTTCCATACTTATAATCAAGATAATAATATAGATTTTGAAGATAAAAGACTAAGAAATGTGGCTGATCCAATTGCACCTAATGATGCCGCTAATTTAGAGTAATAGAATAAATATTATTCGTTTAGTCGGGAAGTACAGTGAGAAAGAAAAAAAATATTGTGTGTGGATACCCAAACTGAATATATTTTAATGATGAATGGATCTGTAAATGATTAAAATAGCTGAAAGTGAAATAAATATTAGTATACTTAATTTAGCCCTTTCAAAAATAAATTACATTAAACTATAGTAAATTTACAAGAAACAATACTAAACATATTCACAATTCTGACAGCCAAGTGAGGAGTCTGTAATACCGTTATAATCTCCACATTCTCTAAATATAGTGTTCGTGTTGTCTACCGTAATGCTCACTATGCGAAAAGCCTCAGGACAAGTCAAGAATTGCCATTCAGCAACATTGCCAAGATCTATCACAACTTCACTACGTGCGTTCATACCAAGCTATTTCTAACCAATGTAACAAGTTTGAATTTATTAAAATCACGTTAAAATCTCCTAGAATCCTTCGAAGGGGATTACAGTACAGCATAATCTGGAATACTATTCGATAAGCTTACCACCAGTTGTCGTGCCCACAGAGCGACAAGTGGACACAGCTCATTCTCTCTAAATAAAAAATTTAAGTTCGATGAATGGAATTTATTACAAATAAAGCAAAAGCTCGTACAAAACGTAATTACTCACTGTTTACACTTGAAGCGATGAAGGATGCTGGTAACAGATCTAACTGAATTATGTTTAAGGTTAGCAAATTCATGACAACTGAGAAGTGTAGTGGACCGTCGTGGTGCAGAGCTCGCTGACACAGGGGGCGAAGGTTCCGATGTCTCTAGTAGATCAGTTCAGACTGGGGCGAGCTCCAACATGGCGGGCCTTCATACATTCGTTTGGGCGTTGGTCTCCTCTCTGCTTCTACTAGATGTAACCCCCCTCCTCTTGTGTTATGCCACAATACGGGGTTCTCATTTGCCACAATACTAGACAATACTGGTTATGATAAGAATGGCATTACTCTAACATGTGACTGTAACTGTTCACAAACAGATGTTGGGTAATTGTAAGTTCCCGTAGTATCTTGCGCGACGAGCGCCGTAGTAAGGGCTAGCCCTGTGCTGTGGCGCTCGTCGCTCGTGAATGCTGTGTACAAATACCCGCAGTATCCGAGCAAGCCCCTGCTCGTCTATTCTTTCGCCTTCATTACACATGACCTGCTCCTACAAGTAGCAGTCTCTATTCTTTCTGTCACTGTACTATGACCAGGGGGTTGAACCTGGTTCGCTTATTTGTAGTGCTTTGTAACCTTGTAACAATTTACAAACTGGATAGTTGGGAACTGGTTACATATTGCTGAAATGTCGATTTCATATATGTGGCCACAAGCTTAAGAACAGTATCTTGTATGTTGCACAGGGCGAAAAGCGACTATCACCGTCACGAAATGGTGGTAGCGAAGGAAAAAAGCGACCATATTTGTAGCCAATTACAGCATTTTTTCAAGAAAGTAGCTGCAGAGTCTCCACCTCAGTCGCAGAGTAACGATATTTCTGCCCTGCCACCAGGCACCTCCTCGCGTCCTCATTGCTACAATGCATCATCATCATCATCAGATTCGGCACAGGCAGTAGAATTGCCTTCGTCTTCGTCAGTTAGCCCTGTGGAACCTTTGCTCCCAGTCTCTGGTGAGAAGAGGGAGTGTGAACCATGTGCACAGTATGACACTGGTCGTTATATCTGCGAAATGCATAAGCTTGATGACTTCACAAGATACAACATTTTACAAGATCCTTGGAAGTCGGCTGAAAACTATATGTTCCCACACTCGGTTCACAAGAAATGTGATCGGGTAGTTCGTCGTTTCGTTCGACATCAACATTTAAACAACCACAACTGGTAGTGCTATCAGATCTTGATCAAGGCCTTTACTGTGAATTCGGCATACTTTTTGGAAAAACAACAGGTGGTCGTCATGGGAACATTGAACTGGATACTCTTGTAAAAATAAAGCTCAAGAGTTTTGCAGAACTTTATGGGAAAGATGGAGCTCTCCATGTGCATGAGAGTCACTGGTATCATAAAACTGCGATGACGGCCGCACAAAACTTTATTCGGACATATGAATCTCATCAACTAGAAGTAGTTAATCAAGTCAATTCGCAGAGACTTATTCATGTACAGGAAAATCGTTTACGTTTACGACCAATCGTAGACACTGTGATATTTTGTGACTGGTAAAATATACCCCTCCGTGGACATCGCGACGATAGAACTTTATTTGGCGGGGAAAGTGATAGTACAAACACTGATTCAGACAGTATTGTAGCAAACGATGGACATTTTCGTGCTTTTTTGAGGTTTTATATAGCTGCAGGCGATACTGCTATGGAAAAACATTTAGAGACTGCAAATTAGACTGCCACATACATAGGTAAAAACTCTCAAAATGACCTAATTGAATGCTGTTCCGAGGAAATTCGAGAGAAAATAGTTGAGCAAACTCGCAGAACAGACTGGTTCTCTATAATTTTTGACAAAACGACAGACGTTTACAATAAAGAGAAAATGAGTGTTTCTTTACGTTATATTTATAACAACACTGTTCATGAAGATTTTTTAACTTTCATAGACTGCTATGAAGCAATTAGACCTAAAGATATTGTGAAACTTTTGACAGGAAAGGCACTTGCACACATATTGATAGATATGTGCACAAATACTCTCTAAATTTAGAAGAAAAATGTGTCGGCATTGGTACAGATAACTGTGCCATAATTGCATCAGAACTTCAAGGGGCTGTAATCGAAATAATGAAGATTGCGTGAAATGCCAGACGTTGTCCATGTTTGAATCACATTTTAAACAATTCATTGAAGAAGTCAAACAATGTGATGGCATGCCGAAATTCAGTTGCGAAAATGAAATAAGTCTTAACATTTTCAAATTCTTCTGCCAAAATTAATTCTGTTTTTAGAGCTTTCAGTAGCCTCTGTTAAACCTGCTCGCAAGAGAAGCATATGGGACCATTCAATTTTGCTGTTACCTTCCAAAAATTTGGGAATGTTTGAGGAACGCTCAGAAACAGCTTCGAAAGCTTATTCTCTCTTGAAAGCATTGAATGACAGTGAGTTCATTATTTCTGATTTTGCAATGGGTGATGTTCTTATGACAACACTTCCTCTGAGCAGGATACTACAATCACCAACTTTGAATTCGGTTCAGGCATCCAATTCAGTTAAAAATGTCTTAACTATTCTCGAGAAAAAGAGAAACTATGTTGACAGCACCTTCCACAGCATTTCTGTTAAAGCAGAATCTGTTGCTAAGGAATTGTATTTAGACATTGACTCGCCCAGGACTTCAGCTAAAAGGCAAGAGCACAGAAATAACAACTCGTCAAATACCCCTGAAGAGTACTTCACACGATTTCTGTATGTTCCCCTTTTGGATACAATTGTGTGCGATTTAAGGAACAGAATGTCGGAAGATGTAATGGAGTCGTTCAAGCTTCGTCACCTAACTCCACTTGCCATGAATTTATCTGAATCCGATGAACACTTTGGTAAACTAATGTCAGAGAATATGGGTCGAATAGGCAGGGCATATGGGGAAGTAATTGGGGAAGTGGGTGCATATGTCCTTGAAGCTGAGTGCAAACTGTGGCGAGAAAACTAGGTTACAGCGAATAAATTGAACAAAAGAATACCTCAGACAGTTTTAGACACTGTTAATGACTCTAATAACGATCTTTTTCCAAACATCCATAAGCTTTTGCTGTTTCTCGCATCTTTGCCAATCAGCGTCGCAACGGCAGAACGTTCCTTCTCTTCTCTATGGTGGCTCAAGACATGGCTTAGAAGTCGAATGGAAGAAGAACGATTGAATGGCCTTGCACTTCTCCAAATCCACAGAGATATTGAAATCAACATAGGCTCAATAATAAGACTTTTGCAAAGATAAAGACAGAAGAATTGATTTTGTTGTCTAAATTTGTAAAAAGCCATTTAGCAATTTTGTAACCATATTGTTTACATGTTCATTTGTAAAGTATTAAGTTAAGATTTTTACTAATAGTAAAATTTGTTAAAGAGCAGCATCTTCTAAGCCGTAGCTTTCGTCACCAATGCTTCGATCTTTCAGGCATTTAACCCCTCTTCGTTATAACACAATTGCACAGTATGGCAGTTGTTATAGTTGCCTACATGAAAAGGAATGATATCTTTATTTAAACAAATACTTGTGTAAATGCATGTAAGTATCTCACTGTTATAGAATAGACAAATCTTTAAACTAATGTTAATTTTCAACTCTTGAAAATCAACCGATGGCGGGGGTATAGCCTGGCAATGGGGGAGGGTATCATGTTATATCCCCACCGATATTTGAGGAAACTGTGACAATTTCTAGTGCAGTACTGAATTTCTGAAAAATATATAATTATGTAGACGTATATCATAAAAACTGCTTAAATAGTACCATCATTCATATAGAAATCCAACTTTTTTCTGGGGGAGGGCCCCTGGACCCCCCACTTTATTACGGGGGATGGATGAATAGCTAAATGTCAATAGCCCCCCCCCCCCGCCTCGAAAGTACGAGCCTGGAGCCGCGCCTGCCTCGTATGGTATTGATACCTTAGAACGAACAAATTGGAATGAAAACGGTTATGTGCTTTGAATTCGGATGTAAAGAGTGATCAGGTGTATGTGAAATACATCTGGTACTACTACATTTCATGAGTAAAAAGGCCATGTTACACATTTACATAGTGTAAATTGTGCGGTTAAAAATTGTTTATGCAGATAAACCTAGCAAACTAACCTGAAAATGCTGCCACATATAGTGTATATTTACGTAAATGCACATCACTTACGATGTGCAACTGCTTGCTACTAGCAATAAAACAAACAAATTTGCACACAAAATGTTAAATATAAAGCAGATACAAGCAAAAATATACTAAGTTAGTTTAACAATGGTTTCTATGCACAAACAGTAGGTGACGTCGGTACTCACAGAAATGTGTTTCAAAATGCAATCGTGTTGTAAAGTTATAATTTTACTTCAAAATATTGTTCTCCAATCAACATAGACTGCGATAAACACGGAACATCTGCTATTCGATAAATCATTTTTACTCTACTGCTTTTCAAACTTCGAGTAAAATATATTGGCTCTTACTACGAAAACAATGTTTATGGGCTACAGCACGTTCGTACAAGAACAGGTCTGGACATTCGCCTATCTACCAATGTATTGTTACAAGTTTGAGAGCACAAACTTTATATGTGGGCAATTCCCATGAGTTCCTTGGGATAGAGGTCTTATAATTACAAATAAAAGAGTTAAATTAAGTACTGGATTTAATAGCTCACAAAGCTACGAAATACACAAAACAGTAATCAACTAGAACTCTCACAACACAATTAGTTATGCACACAATTGCTCCTGTGTCACAGACACGTTAATTAACTTTGACAATTAAAGCACAAGAAAAGTCTACCATCAATTAACTAAACAATATAAATCACAATAAAATTCAGTCATATATACAATCAACAGTATTTCTAATAATTACAATGTACAACCTTCTCAGTCCGAAGTGGTGATGGCTCACCATGTGCTGCGCAGCACCCCGAGTGCACCGCTGTCTTCACTCTTGAGGTCTTCTGTTCGACTCCCGTCGCGCACCTCCTCTTCGCCTGTCAGCCCGCCGCAGCAGTCCTCTTGTATCGCCAACACTGCTCCGCA
>PNEQ01114736.1:0-19465 GCA_003012365.1 Medauroidea extradentata | reverse complement strand
GTGGCGCCACGAGGAGGCTGCAGGTTGACTTGGGTGTGAGAGGTTTTTGTGCTGAGGGATCACGGAAGCGTAAAGCTAGCACTAGGGACCAAGGAACCCATCCTGGTATAGTACCCACCAATACTCACGAGTCCCGGAGCAACATCGCACCCCTGCGAGTGTGTATGTGGTTACTCCCTTCGGATACTAGAGCGTGGCAACGCTCCGACACCTCAAACAGGGAGATGCACGACCGTCGTTGGATTTCTCCAACGCGGGAACACACCTTAACCACCCGCCCAAATGTTCAGTGAGAACTCGTGATGGAAATGTGACACACGAACTACATGTGGATTTACGTACGCCCACACATACCATTGTAAAAGTTGAATACGCCTGTTCTTGTAAAGGAAGCTTCATCTGTGAACAGAACGGTACTACAGAAGGCCGGGTTGTCTGCTGACTGATGTAGTAGTACTGCAGCCGAGCAGCGTGATCTCGTGGCTGAAGTGATTGTACAGGCTGGAAGTGAAAGGCGTGTAGTCTCTCGCGTTATAGTATGCGATGTACTGTTGGCCGTGATGCGTTTAGCCTTGCAGCAATACGTCGTGTACTGATGATTGGATTCTCGACGACGCTGTCCAAAACGTCTTCTTCTGCAACATCCAGTCTGCGACCGCCGGCAGCATGCCCAGATGCGCGTGCACTCCCGGTTTCTTGTAAGCGACGGTGAACTGCTATGCATGTTCGTGCGTTTGATAGTCGTCGTCTTGGTATTTTTCTCCATATGTGTAGTCCAGTTCCAAAACTCGCCTTGTCCACCACCAAGAAAAATTAATTGTTTTACACAGCCTTTAAAGGTGCGCAATAGATAGCAGTATGATAGTTCCCAATACTCCTCATATCCGATAACAGACACACATTGAAAAACAGCTACTGTTCCACTACTCTTCTTGTCCTCAGGGTCTTCAGTTACAAAACTCTCCTTGTCCATACAGAAAAATTGTTTCAAATCTCGCCTCGTCCTATAAGCAGCCATGAACAAACTAACTGCATGAATCAAACGTAGTTAATAAAGAAATAGAAAAGGCGAGATCATGACTTTGTGCGCCCATCTGTACAGAGTCCCCGATAGTTTTTGGGAAATATACAGTGTCTTTGAAAATCTTTAAGTGGATGTCCACATAATATAAAGTCGAGTATAACATTTGTTATATAAGGTAAAACTGTTTCATAATATCACAGAAAAGTTTTCATTTGTTGGTATAACTGTATAGAAGTGCCTATTATAGCAGGCAATACTATATGTATAATCTCACAGTGTGTCGAGGATAGTCTAAAACAGAACAAACCACCACTAACATGTTTATTTACACATGGATAGAACTTGACGCACATTAAGGCTCTAACGAAATTTCATCATGTATTTACCGCCGCTTGCAGAATACTGTCGTGGATACCACCATAACAACTATAAGGTTTTTTGCTGATGGCTGCGGGGGCCAAAACAAAAATAGCACTATGATAGGTATGATATAAAAATGGTTAAAGTGTGAAGCACCACAACACATCAAGGAAGTAGACATAATTTTTACAGTACCTGGATATTCATTCCTTCCAGCAGACCGTGTTTTTGATCGTATTGAGAAGGTGGTTAAAGCAAAGGAAGTAATAGTGTCGCCCCAAGAATATTTTGATATATTTGGGGAGTTCGAAACTGTTGTCAGATCCGGTAATGCTGGTTTTGCTTTCTACGACTGGAAATCAGCTACTACAGAAATTGTGCGTCCTACAAGTTCATGGCACTTAAAATTTTGCAACACGAAGCGATTCATTTGGAATAAATCGATAGAAGGCAAAGTTCTCATTCGAGGGAAACCCAATTACCGAACTGACCTTATCGAAAGTAAAGGTATCTGCAGACGTGGCAAGTGTTTTCAGCAAATAAACCCAAGAATAGTTCCGCTAGGACTTGATCCACACACTGCCAAAGCCAATTATGTGAATAAGCTACTGGCGAAACACTGTGGCCCTGAATGGAAGGAGAATGCAAATTTGGTATTTTGTAGAGATGTTCTTGCCGGAGAATACACAACTGTGCATGAAAAGGATGACGATGAACCCATGGTGGATGAAGATGTGAGAGTATAGTGTATTGAAACTGTTCAAAATGTTTTGTAGGTGACAATATTGAGAAAGTTTTAAGAGACACTTCAGTAACTATAGAACGCGAATATTAAATTGAAATAATTATGTGTTATGTTAAATAATATATTCTGTATCATAATAAAACATGACACGAATGACAGTGTGTGTCACAGAGAGTTTCCTTAAAAAACGATTCATTTTATATTATATACTGTTCCAAAACTCTCCTTGTCCAAGGTATTGTTCCAAAACTCTTCATGTCCAATATATTAAATTTAATTTAATATTTCTGGTTACCGTTACTTTTCAAAGATCTCAAGAAACATATTCGAGATAAATTTTTTAAATAATTAGTACCTTTCCTGTGTTGGTTATGTCTGACCATGTTTGCATATCAATTTTTCTCGATTTGCTCTGTTCCAGTGAAAGTGGAAAAGGCGAATTTTGGAACTGGACTACCCATATATATGTTGTGCAGCAGCTGCGTTGCACAGTGTTTCACCATATGTTAACAGTATGTCGCTCAGTGCTTCGTTACTCCACTCCTGCATGGCTACTGTGCCTGTCACTGGCACATCTTATCTTTGCATGCAGCAGTTCCAGGCAAGTCACTTGTCAGATGGTCAAACGCGTCACTATGATGGTGTTCGCCACATCGATCTGTTTGCCTGTAGGTACACAAGTTGACAGGCAACTGTCAGAAAGCATTTCGATTTATCCATCACCACATATGTCAACTACACACTGTGAAGAGATTAGACTGCGCAATAGTTGTGTTACATTTTTAATAGTATTATCAATATGCACACATGCAATTTTAACTGATTTGCACTGAAAACATCGTTTTCTTTTTCACATGTTTCGACGTTTTTGCGTATGACCTATTAACACTATTTTACAATTCTTGCATTTTTACACCATTTATGTCCACATGTTACATTATTTAAAGCTACTAAACCAATACGATGGTTTCTTGCCAGTTACATTGCAATATAATTGTATTAATCAGTCAGTGTTTTTACTAGTGACACATTATTCCCTGTCGTCCAAGTAACACTTTTTTTAATTCATTAAATATTATTTACGACTCTGCCTGTTTTCTGTGGCGGTTACGACACTCTCGTTCGATCAGAGTGACTCAGGTTCAATTTTTCGTTAGGTGACTTGGATGTGAGGTTTCGTTGGACTTGGTGAGCATTGCAGTTAACAAGTGTGGTTTTGTCTACAACCACAGTTTCCGTAACCACACAATTCAACTTTGCTTGGTTATACTTAGTTACATGGTATTGCATATGATTCAGGCGTCGGAGTACATGCCATAATTTGATTTGCGATTTTCTCGAAAACCGCTAACATAAAGCGAGTTCTGGCAAGATGACTTTTTTGTTTGTCGTCCGTCGCTTCTTCTGTTATTGCAGTCAAATGTGCATTATTGTACCATTTTTAATAGTTATAGGCATAAACGTGCTCATGCACCCCATTTAAACAATGAAGAAGTTATAATATTACGAAAGTAATATTATTAGGATAAAGATCCTTCAATGTTTCGGCACTTTTCCAAATTTCATTCGTTTCCGTCAATTAGTTTTGGATTTATTTAAACAAACATTAATTTTCAAGTCGATGTTTAGGGTGCCAATACTCCCCCAATATTCACTTTAGAAAAATTTCCAAGATATTTTCGACTGTTTCTTCATGATTTATCACCACACAAAATTAACGCACTCCGTCTTGGGACAGTCTGTGTGTGTGTGTGTGTGTGTGTGTACATACACACATGTGTGCACACTCGCAGAAACAAACTCGTAATAAGCACACCACGCGAATCCTGAGGGCTAAATTGGAGACGAATCGGATGACTTATTTGCTCAAAGTGGTAACATAGCACTGTAGTTAGTCCACTCTCGCGCCACAGATAATCTTACTTATGTTACTGCAACCGTACCTGTATATTATTGGAGCAGGTAAAAATTCCGAGCAGTTCAAACATGATACCACGTTCACTTACTGTAATATACATAAAATAATAGCCAGGCGTAGAGCGCAAGAGGAGACTTCCTCAGTGCAGTGTTGCCACATTGTGCACGTAAAATGTCGTACAACATTTTGCCACTTACATTTCCGTCTCCGATTTAGTCCCGGATGAGCTTGGTTTGCTTATTATGCGTTTGTTACACGCACACACACACACACACACACACACAGTGGCGTAGCGTATAGTGTTCATAGGTGCGCGGAATCAATGCCGTGACTATACACAACACTGTGTTATAGTAGCAGGAACACTCTCAAGCCAGTCGCGTACAAGAGGCAAAATACGAATTTGTCAGCAATACACTTCGGTCTGTGTAGCACAACTGCCCCATGTTCAAAGTGTATAGTAGTAGTCGGAACTGCTGCACACCTGTGAACAAGCCCATGCTACGCCACTGATATACGTGTGTGTATAAATAATATATATATATATATATATATATACATACATACATACACGAGTATATAAGTAATGGCTTTCATTGCGAGAGTTACTAATAACTATTTATATATAATTGCTCGGAAATGTTTTCAAGATTGTTTATTTGTTTGAATTTTTCTCTCAATAGGAATTGTGGTCTACCTGAAGACATGAGCAGGTGTCATCTCCCGAAACGTCGCGACAAGCTAGCCCAAGGAAATTCACTCTGTTTTTCTGCGTCATCTGTGTGTCTTGTTCTGTGTCTATGGCTTCTTCGTCGTTAACTTCGTTTCGTCTGTAACCTTGCCTTCTCAGAAATTGGATCATTTGTCTCCCACAAGAGCGATCTGGGTTCGATTCCCTGTGGTCTCGCTCTGGGTTTTTGAATGTGAAACACGTGGAGAAATTTGCCGTTGACAGACGGGATTTCTCGGGGTTCTCCCGTTTCCCACGCCCTTGTATTCCGCCTTCGCTCCATACTCACTTCATGTCATTTGCACTAGTGCTCAGGAACTCGCCGTCAAGCTCAAACTACCAACTTCTCTTCATTCAACTTAATTAGTCCATCAGTTATCGGTAAACAGAGTCTTCTAGGTTTCGCGTTTCAGCAGGAAAGCGCTCCAACACACGTTCATTATGATGAGACTTATCCATAGTCGTTTTTGACCCGAACTAGTGTGATATCAGTCTCGGACTATTTTTTGTTGTATTCGTAGACTCGGACCAAGGGTAGGTTTGGGCTAAGTCGGAAATAGAAATGGCTGACCGTTAAAATATAGACGTCGTCTGTGTTATACCTGCTGGTTAAGGTATATTATGAATATTTCAAATTGAAAACATAATATAAGCCTACCTTGATAATTTATTTAGTCTTAAGCACTAGTTACTTAATTTATAATATTCATATCCAACCTTTGTGAGCAAAAAACTCATGGTGCGTGTATATTGAACTGTGTAAGACATTAAAATATAGCAAAAATATTCAATCAAGCCTAAAATGATTGGAATCATTGCTATAAACAATATGAATCCTAAATATTCTATTTAAGTAAAATGCTTTGCAAATATTACATGTATATGCATTTATACATGCATGTTTGGTAGCTCTGTGGTAAAGTTTTGGTCTCGTTACTTGGGTTCAAATCTTGTCCGGCAAAAAAAAAAAGCACTAAATTTATAAATGTTTTGTACACATCGAAAAATAATGCAGTTTTCTTATTTTAATATAAATGATGAAATTCGTTAAACTTCAAGACAACAAATCCTGTAATGTTTGGTATGGAAACCGCTCTGTTCACAAAATATTCTTACACATATTTCCTACATTTTATGTGGTATTTTATTAATTTTCTTGTTCGTTCTTCACATAATACCACAGTATAAACTACGTAGTTTTTTTTTTAATTTCGAATAGTGAAATATAAATAATTACGTAGCATATGATTTGCCAGATATATTATCTTTGAATTCTGCTCTGCTTTTACATGGTAAGGTTGCGTGCCGTGTACCTGGAGGCCGGTGGTCGGCAGCTGTTTCGTAACACTTTGTGGACTAGCCCCTGACTCACTAGCCGGGTGGCTACGTGATGGAAGTCACGCCGAAACTACGTCATAGATACCTGTCCCAACTGCGCTTTTACACTACGAGGGCGGCCTACGTGACTCAAATCACGTCCGAAACATGATGTAATGTCTATTTTTATACCCCTGTAATGAGGTAATTCCCCTACTGTTTTGCCTAATATATAAGGGCTGAATCGACAAATTCGGGGAGAGTTCGCTATTGGTCGTGCTAGAGGAAGGTGCTATGCTTGTGGAGAGAGACTGGTGAAGACATCTTGGTGACGTCAGAGTCTACTTTGAGGCGGCAGGCGGCTACCTTCGGAGTAGTGTTGGGTGAACCAAGAGGACTGCTGCGGCGGGCTGACAAGCGAAGAGGAGGTGCGCGACGGGAGTCGAACCGAAGACTTCAAGAGTGAAGACAGCGGTGCACTTGGGATGCTGCGCAGCACACGGCGATTCATCACCACTGCGGACTATTAGGGTTGTACACTGTCACCATTTGAGAGACTGTTGATTGTATATATGATTGAATTTAATTGTGGTTTGTAGTGTTTAATTAATTTATGGTAGACATTTTTGTGCTTTAATTGTCAAAGTTAGCTAACTTGTCGGTGGCACAGGAGTAATTGTGTGTATAACTAATTGTGTTGTGAAAGTTATAGTTGATTGCTGTTTTGTGTTTTTGTAAGCTTAGTGTGCTAGTAAAACAATAACTTAATTCAACTCTCTTATTTCTAATTATAAGACCCCTATCCCGAAAGAACTCATGGGAATTGCCCACGCATAAAGTTTTTGCTCGAATCTTGTAACACTGGTGTCAGCAGTGGGATAGAGGCAAAAAATTAATTTCATAATTAATTCTATAAATTAAAATCATTGCACACAATTACTATTTAATTAAATTGAACAACTTTATAAATTTTATGTTTAAATTGCAATTGTAAATGTGAATGATTACAAGAAGCATGTCAGCGGAAATAGAAGCACTAAAGGCCCTCATTGAGGGAATGAGTGGCCAATTAAGTGGCCAAATTAATTCAGTCAAAGACTGTGTAGACAAGAAGTAGATAGTGCAAATGAAAATGTAGATAAGCAAATTGAAAACGTAGATAAGAAAATAAATAGTGTAAATGAAAATGTTGATAAGAAAATTGATAGTGTAAATGATAGTGTAAAGAAAACATAAATAAGCAAGTAGATAGTGTAAAAGAAATGGTGTACCAGGAAATAGATGCTGTGAATGTGAAGGTAGACAGCATGAACGATAAGGTGGAACAGCAAATGAATGATCTAACGAAGGAGTGACAAAACTTTCGTCAGCGTCAAGAGGGTGGCCATCATGTTACTGGAAAAGACAATGTCATTGCTGAATCAATACCTGAAGGCGGCGAAGAGAAGACAACGAACTTTAAACCAAGCTCTAGTGTGATTCACAATCAGGCAGAAAATGGGCTGCAACATGTTGGTGTGTCTAGTGTGCCTGCATCGAACATTGGATAAGGTATTTCTGTCAAGCCTGCTCCATGGCCAGACTCCGTGGCGAAAGTATCAAAATCAGTTCGAGATTGTGGCGGCCATAAATGATTGGTCTGACCAGCAACGTGCCTACTATCTAGCAGCTGTGCAGAGGGGACCTGCCCTCAGTATATTCCAGTCGCTTCCAGAACAACAACGTCTGGAATACTCGACATTAGTTACTGCCCTGGTGCTGCGCTTCGGAGACAAGTACTTGCGACATGCTCACCATGCCCAAAGTTATATAGTTGATTGCTGTTTTGTGTTTTTTTAAGCTTTGTGAGCTAGTAAATCAATAACTTAATTCAACTCTCTTATTTCTAATTATAAGACCTCTATCCCAAAATAACTCATGGAAATTGCCCACATATAAAGTTTTTGCTCTAAACTTGTAACAGTATGATACGAATTTTCTTATTGTTACTCACCTTTCGTCAATAGCAGTTAAAAATTTTTTAAAAGGGCGATTTTTTTTTACCATAAGTAAACTTACTATCAGTGTGCTAGTAGCATCGACCAAACGGAATTTTAATTTGGCAACCTGTGCCTATTAATTTTGTACTATAAAATATACACATGCAATATTGCACGAAACTTTTTTGAACTCGCGACTTTATATTATAATGCGAAAACTTTATCACTGTTTTACAGAAACTAGTATTTATAAAGTAAAATTTACCTATTATTGTATTCACAGCCTAAAAAATAAAATGTACGAACATCGTCACAATATATTCTCTATAATGACATAACTGAAACAATATTTCGGGGCAAATGTCATCGAAATTCAAATTATTTTCGCTAGCGAATTCTTGTCTGTGTGTTAAAAAGTGACGTGCGTATGCGTGAAGCACCTGACAACCCGCGACTATCTCTAGTTCGCCGTTTGTTGGTATTTATGAATAAGGTAACACATGGTTCGGACCAAGTCATGACCAACCCTGAACTAACTCGCACGAGATGGTCACGACCACGTATAGGCCCGGTATGTGTGTGTGTGTGTGTGTGTGTGTATATATATATATATATATATATATAGAGAGAGAGAGAGAGAGAGAGAGAGAGAGAGAGAGAGAGAAAATTAGCACAGCGGCTGGCAGCTAAGGAGGTCGATTGCAGAGTCAAGTGAGGATAAGCTTGAGGTAAAGGTGAAACTAGGGAGAACTCGAGTGAAATCTGAGAATTTTTCGTTAGCATTGCACACTCAGGAAATTGTGATATTTAAATTGAGGTGAAGCGTTACCACAATATTCGCGAGAAAAATAATTTCTCTTCACTCACCGACTTGCGAATGTAGCTAAAATGCATATTATTTTCCATTTATAACATACAAAACTTACGTGCAGACGATTTGATGATTTATGTTTAGTGTTTCGCACACTGTAATTTGAAAAAGTGTTAAATAAACATTTAAAAAATACGTCATTGAATTTTTAAATAAAATGGTATCGTAACCAAAAAGACCATTAAAAACACATCACTTTCGTGTAAAAATGTACAACGAACATAAATTATGCTGTAGATACAAGTGATAGCTTTCCTTTACAGAATGGTTACGTTCCTCCTCTAAAATATTACAAATTAATTCAAAATGAGGTTCCACCAAAGCGATCCGGGTTCGATTCCCGGCGGGGTTAGTCCCCGGATTTTTACATGTGGGAATCGTGCCGGACGATGCCAATGGTCGGCGCGTTTTCTCAGGGATATCCTGTTTCCCCCACCTCTTCATTCCGGCGCTGCTCCATACTCACCTCATGTCACCCCTCACCAGCCCTGAAGACCTCGATATTAAGGGGCCCGCCTCGTGGCACTTATGTTTGTGTGAGTGAGGTATGGTGCTAAGGGCGACGTCGTATGGGCCATATAACGGTGCGTCGCCTCTACGCTTAAGGCGTGCAGTCTTCGCGAAAAATCAAATCTCCTATGGGACTTTAAGTGGTGACCCTATTGTTTTATTTACGAAATCACTTTACTAAAGTCCAATGCACTACCCTTAAGTAGTTTCACATGTATTCGGTTAGTATATTTTCCGCTATAGCAGACTGCAAATCCCGTTTTGACCCATTTTGACGTGCCCTAAAAGGGGATTTCTAATACGTGTTGTGTTGAAAGTACTTAAGGGCAGTCGTCTGAAGTGTGTGTTCTTTTGTAGAGAAACGTCGTGAAAACACGTGTATTAGTTTCGGTGTAAAACGTTTTCTTCAAACACGCTGCAGTGTGATTTTATGGCAATGAGGCGGGCCCCTTAAGCGCTGACCAAAACCCCTTTACTCACTCAAAATAAGGTTATATTCTCCCCCATGTGGTATTCTAACCTCTATTTATGGTTTCCATGATTGTTTTGCAGCTTGAGAAAATTTTAAAGAAGGTCTGATGACACCTTAAGAAATCCGCAGTTTTTCCTTAGATTTCACTCACTTTTCACATGAAAATTTCCCACATTTCACTCAGAGAGGCCAGATTTTAATCAGTATGAGTGTGCAATCGGCCCTTCAGGCCCCGAGGCACCGCCGTACGTGCTCAGATATCGTCACTCGGCGGTCATATTTTTCCCCTTCATGTCATAATTTCTTTACTTATTCTCAAAAACTTGTAGCATGTCCCTAATTGCTCTCAATATATATATATATTTTAATGTTCCTTTTCACCCTCACTCGATGTACAAGAACTACAGGGATCACGGGGCTGATATACAGAATGCCTCGAAAACTCCGAAGATTCGTGCAAATGAGACTGTCACTGAGAATTGATATTTTTAATCAATCTATATATCGTCATTATAATGTTTATTACTTTAAATCATGGTTTCTTACAAATTTGTTTTAATCTTAGTTATTATTGTTTATTATCTTAATATCATTTATTAATTTCCAATTTATTTCAAACTTTTATTACAAGCTCCAAACTTCCTTCTACGCCTCTTCCACCCGCTCAGGCATATAACATATTTGTTAATTGTAAATATTTCGATTTTTTTCTGTACACACACTTTAAAATAATTGTAATGTTTTTACTACGTTTACTTTTCACATATCAAAACACAAGCACAACTTTTCACATCGACTCTCTTAATTCTAATCATAAGCTTATGTCCATTTAACATTTTATCATAATGTTTCACTTTTTTGTTTATTGAATGAGTGTACACATTTCAAATTGCTTGAATGCTTTATTTAACCTCTCTCTTTTCCACTCAGGTGTATATGACACATTAATTCATTTCTGATGTTTAGATTTCGTATAGGGATTGGTAAATGCTATGTAATTTATTTATGAAGTTGTATTACAGCACACATCTAATTTATTAACACATTTTAAGTAGCATGATGTGTATTTAAAATGTTATAAATATAATTAGTTTTAACTAAGCTGCCCGGAACATATTTTAATGGCAACGGAAGACAGTAAAACATCAAAATTAATGGGTTTGTTTCATAATATTACTAAGTAGCTGGATACTCTTAATGACTAGAGTGTTATGAAATCTATTTAGAAATTATTTTCTTGCGGAGATATTAAAATAACCAGGAACATAATTTTCTCACGAAATTGAAACGCTTCGTTACAAAATACTGTTTCATTCTGGGCAACCACTGATAGGTAAAATCAGTAATATGTGTATCTCAAATCTTTAAGTATACCTTTTATTTCAATTAAAATATTTTTATTAACTACTTATTTAATATCGCAACATTAATGCTTTAATGTCCTAAAAAAATTTCCAATCTATTCATTGTTTCTCATTTCATCTTTGTTCGAACACTTCTATTACTGTTTTTTTTATAATTAGCTAATATTATTTTTCATTACACATTTTTATTAAAATCGATGTAAAATATGTATCATTCGTACGGTTGGCTCTAGGCCACATTGTATCCACCGTTCCCTTCTCACTAGACGCAATTATGTAAAGCCCAATGAAACCTATATGTGGTGAAGCAGTGGTAAAACATTCGCCTTGAATTCGGAAGGACCGAGGTTCGATCCCCGGCTCCGGCCCCCCCCCCCCCTGACATCGGTAGGCCTACTCGAGAGTTCTGCGAAATCAATTCAGGCGATTGCTGGGATTGCCCTGGATGATTTCCTTTTTCCTCTTGTACCTCTTCGATGGCATTGTGCTGTTCGAGGGCACGTAAATAACAAAGAAATAAAGAATTAAAATGAAATAAAAGTAAAAATATTAATAACACTTTAAAAAAGTGTGAACCAAAAAGTAAAAACTAGGTAATTTAAGTTTCATTTGTCATCTCTACACATAAAAGAGAACACTGACTGACATATCAAACTGCAGCCCAGACCACTGAACCTAGAATCGTGAAATTTTGTGTGTGGGTTCTCCTCAGGTCGTAGGCGAGCACTAAGAAGGGATTTTTGTTCGAAATTCGACCTCTAAGGGGGTAAAAAGGGGTGAAATGTGTTTCCGAAGAAACGTCGATAGAGCTCAAATCCGAAGGCCTATTATCGTGATTTTTACTTTAATAGGACACACATAAAAATATGCATACTAGCCAATTTAAGGATTTTTCGAAATTCAACATTTAAGGGGGTGAAAAGACCTTAAATATGTTTCCGATCAACTATAGAAATCTATCGAATCCTTCCGGATAGAGAGTTGGTATTCACTTCAAAATGTTGCTTACGTAAATACCCAAAAAGTAGTTTTATGATTTTTTTTTGAAATTCGACCCCTAAGCAGTAATAAGGGGCAAAATGTGTTTTTTATGTATCGTGTATATCACTGAAACACAATTAACTGTCGTCGTGGTTTTTACTTCAATTAGTTACGTATACAAATGTCTATGACTGGACTCTTAAGACGTTTCGAAATTCAAGGGGTGAAAATACGTACCAGCATTATTTATTCTTTGGTTATGTGGCGCAGTTGTTTGTAGCTCCGGTCTAATGTTCTAAAGGTTCTTGGCTCAAATTCTGTTAAAGCTTTGCAGATGTGCAATTCTGTCACACAAAAACTGCAAGACAGATTAAATTAGTTCAATTTGGACGAAGTCGTTCAAATGTGGTAAAAATGTATTATGCAGTCCACTATCCACTAAAGTTACTCGACAGCGTCATCCCACGTATACCATCTCAGTAACCTCAAGCTTGAGGCACCAAATAAGTTTATATTTCTGCAAAACATTATCCTGCCAAAACTGCCTAATGGCACTTAACTTCAAGTGAAGGTTTTGAAAAACAAGTATGTTATTGAGGGCACCATCACCAATGGTTGTGCTCGGGGGAAATTAGTCTTCGTGCCACATAAACTGCGTACTTAATTCAATTATCCTCTTACATTTAGAAGTCTGTAAATACCCCACAACGTCAACATAGCTGTGACTAAATAAGGCCCAGGCGAAGTCGCTGTTCGTGACAGACACAAACTTAAGACTGCTTTTCGCGTGAACAGCTATTGCCACTTATCCTGCTGCAAAGTTAACTCAACTAGCAGCTTTGTCATTTTAACACTTGATGACTGAACTGTGTAGCTGGTGTACAAAGAGGTTTTTCATTTAAAACAAATATTATCTGCTGTGAGTAACACACGCAAGCAAAGCCGCGTGTGCACTGCTAGTATATGTATATAGTAGGTATAATCCAGGTCCAAAATAACTCCTCTCTCGGTAATTCATCATAATATAAGCGTACACAAACAGGTAAGTTCTAGGGACGTATATAAATATAGATCTTTTCATAATATAAAATATTATATACATTTTAAAAGCTTAAGGTGATACATTTATGTATCCAGCATAGTTTTGTGACTTAATTTGTAACTAAACGATGATATTAGTAACGTGTATAACGGATAGCGTTTGAAGGTTTTAAAATGTATGATATTTTACATTTACATTATGTGTTTCAATTTACTCAAACCAAAACAACTAAGCCCAAATACTGGCCGCACAAGTAATATCAATTTAAGGGAAAATTTCCAAGATAGTTCTAATGCAGCTAACCAATAACTGTGCGTTTATGTACCAAATAAATGTCTCTGAGCCAAAACGCACGAACTCGATCTCGAGGCAAGCCACTTCGAGCTCGCCGCCATGCTCCTCAGTCGGCAAGTAGTAGGCATACGGGTAGGTCACGCACATCGATACATGGGGATCTTAAACTGTAACTTGTGTTGGTCTCTTAGCTCCTGTAGTTTAATTCATCACCAGGAGAAACCTTTTCTTTTCAACCCTCATTCTAGCCACCTAACTCGGCCGACTCGCGCCCCCGATGTATTTTATTTTCGCCAACCACGTGCTCTTTCAACCGCATTAGACCACTGACCAAGGTATATCTTGTGTACAAGTGCGTATTTTGCAATGACATACAAACTTGCATATTTTGTGAGTGTGATTTATCAACATGCATCAAATAAGCTGCAGGTTCTCTGTCCTTCTCCAGAGGACATGGATGCAGTCTGTTACTGTTTTGTAAATATAATGTTATAAGTGCAAAAGTATGTATGTGTTTGTGCTACGAGATGTAGGAGGGGGACTTAACAGCCTCCCCAGCATAATTATATGTCATATGTTTCACTTATTCCGCCTTTGCGTGAGGGGTTCGTCACATGCCTGCTGGCCACAACACCGAGTTTCACAAGAGTCCCATGTTCACCCGAGCATCATATTGCCTAGGACATGCAAAATTCGCGATATCATTTGGTAGCAGACTAAACTTCACTTTCCTATACATAACAGAACATAATCTGCGATTCAATTAGCCACGAAATTTTGTGTGTTGTCATTTACGTGTGTTACGTCTTTACAGAGATTGGCCTCTCTACCGTGTAAGTATTCTCCGCGGCAAGTCACGACAATATCGGCCAGCGGGAGACGTTGAATGAGCCTATAGTCACTTGGAGTCTAGTTAGGTGTCAGAAAATAACGCGAATTTTGCATGTCTCTACATATTGCATACACTTGGCTGTCTGGCATGACACCCTTTAGTGGCAATCACAACAGTGTTTGATCTGCAGACATTTCATTCTTTGCTATTTGCGGCCAAATTCAGCAATGTTCAATTGAGTTATATTCAACTGGGTTACCACAGCCCATTCAACCCCGTCACACCCGAATTGGCCATGTTAATTTTACAATATAGGCTCTTAAGAACATCTTTGCAAGAGAGTCAAATCAAATATAAAAACAGCATATCTTTTGTAATGGACTACGATTTCCTTTCACTTCGGCGATTGCTTTTATTAGGCTTACATGTACCTAACCTAAATAGTATTCTGACATGAGCGATCCTGTCGCCCTGTGCAGGGTTCAATGACGAAAAGAGGTACAAAATATCAATTCCTTAAAATATGAAAATGTTTTCTGCTTACCATCGACACTGTTCCAAATTATTCTTTTATTTCCTAACTTTCCAGCTCACAAATATCACGACCATCTGCTAATGTGAAGTAGCATTCGAAAATAGATAAATGTTTTTCATTTTCTTGACTTCTGGGGTTTAGATGTGTCTTATCCCACATAACACATTAACATTGCAGCAACGTTGTCACAACATTACCATTATAAATTTCAACATTGCCACAATGTTGAAGTTATGTTGATACAACATTGCCACAATGTTGATGCAATGTCCAAATGTCCTCTCAATGAAATGTTGATTATTGACAATTGTTGCAACGTTATAGTTTAATACCCTTAACAACTTCAACGTTGCAAAGTAACTTGATATAAACGTTCTGGCAACATTTATATATACTAATTATTATAACTATTATGCATAACATTTGAGAACTGACAAATTAATCAAACCAACCAATTTAATATGATTAAATGCAATAATAATGATAACAAAACAGAGTTTTAAGTAATAACAAATACATTTTAGCAATAAAAACGAAATGTGTGTTGGACCTTGTCAGTAGATTACCATAGATTAATACTATCAACGTTGTGCAACATTATAAAAAAGTGAAAGAAAAGTGGCTGTGACTACGGTCCACGGTCTATGAAGGTAGAGGTCTTGACACTGAGAAATGAAATGTGACTCCCTTCTTGTCGCCGAGCGCTAGTAGTAATTTGGTGGAAGATTTGTCTTGTTTTTGTATTTGGCTTAGCTTAAAATGTGAAGTTGTTACCGGGAATTGCGAGTATTATATCGAAGAATAAATTGGGAACGTAATTTTGTATTGGAACACATTTTTTACAACAATAAAATTTAATTTTTCAATCTTTTACATGTAGATGCACATTGCAACGATTCTAAAATTCTGTATGGCACAAAATATAGTTTTTGTTCGAATGTGTTCACTAAAATAATAATACACAATATATTTCTTCAGACTACTTTTATAAACAGTTCCACACATGCCAATGCATTTGTGGACATGGAACATGTATATACTATATCAGTTTACCTTATTAACATTATTTTATGTAAATAATTGCAAAAATGTTAAAACGCGAGATGTAAACAAGACAAATCTTCCACCAAATTACTACTAGCGCTCGGCGACATGAAGGGGTCACGTTCTCTCTGGAGAGCATAGGCAGTATCAAGACCTCTTCCTCTTAGACCATGCTACGGTCTTTGTTTCTCTATGGCCGTGACTGTGACTATGATTACTATGGAAACATTACGACAACGTTGTTGATAGTTATGTTGACAACTTCAACAATGTAACATTGTGTCAACGATTCTGTAACATATTGTGTTATGTAAGATGTTGCTTATTGGACATTTTGGCAGTCTTTGCAGCTGCCATCCTCAGGTCGATGCAGGATCAGACTGAGACCGACTGGGATGGAATGGTCTCTTTCAGGCTTGCCTGTGAGATAGTTAAGTGTATTAATTTGTATCTTTTTAAATATGTTTTAGGTATCTACTGGGGATACGGCAGGGCGAGGCGTCTTTCATGACCTCACCCTCTACCAGGGCACTGAGGCTCCCTAGTGCCATTGTTAAAACCAGCGCCCTCCAAAAATCAAAGAAAATAAATTGTAATCAAGTTCCCGCCCCCCTCTCTACAAGAAACTTCACCTCTCCGCTATTGTAGAAACCTGGACCTTCCTGCTTTTCCAGTAACCTTTTATTTTTAATGAAAGTAACTGCTATATTCTGTCGAGAGGGTTTCTACGGTTCCTAGGCTATTTTTCCCCACTTTCTCATTAGTTATATATTAAACTATAGGTAGTCTGATGATGAATTATAACTATATAAAGAGAATAGAGAAAGTACGAAATAAATATAGAGAGTTTTATGTTATGTGGATAGAAGTTAATTTGTAGTGATGACAGAAAATTTATAAGGATTTACGAGTAGCCAAATTGGTAAGACAAATAACTCAAAGAATAGTTTGTTGGGTGCCTTCGAATATACATTAACAGCATTCTGACAGAATGAGAACACCATCTAAGAAATACAATTTATATAGTAGAAATGTAATACATTTGTACCTAGTTACACACTAGATGCTGCTCTGAAATGGTGAAATTGAAATTTAGATCTACACTTTCCTTACAAAATTTTGTTTATGGGAAAAATGAAATTTTGTTCTACTTGATGTAAATTTACAGTTTATAGCCAAATTAAACTAATCACTTCCGACGACCGCTCAATCTAGAGACATGTTTTATCCAATATCCGCCTCTGTGTTTTATCAAGAAACATGAGAGAGTAAGTTAAATATAGCTCATACTGATTGAAAATATTCGTGATTGCAAAATATATGATGTAAAATAAATATATGGAAGCTTAAAACCTTTGACGCATCACCAAATGTTGGATTTTTAACTATCTCCATACCATGTTGTACACAAAACTAATGGCTTTCTTCTTAAGTTCACATTATTTTATTCTCTTAATTTTTTCTTTTTTTAACAACAAAAACTTTTTCATTACTTAAATTAAATCAAACAATCACAGAATGCTACAAAGGTATATTAATTTTCATAAAAATGTTTGCAGTCACTTTGAGAACAAAAGGTTTAACTGCTATGGATTGCTAATAATATCTGTTGTTCTTCATAATCAGATATACTCATCTCTGTACGTGGCCAAATAAATAAACATAGAGCAAAATGAAATCATTGAATAATTGGATAAATAGAAGGCTGACCTAACCTGAAATATATAAACAAATAGAAAAATAAAATTTTACAACTAACCTAGGAGAGGTATTTAAAGAAATTTTGCTTAAATCAAATTAGAATTTCAGTTAATTGTTAAAATTTAATATTACTTACAATATTTTTAAAGACAAAAATAATCATAATGTTATATTACAGATGCCCCTCCTGCGAGTAAGCAATTAAATTAGGTTAATTGTGAGCAAGCATAGTTATGTTTTGTTTAAAATTCACACATGTTACATAACAGCTGAGTTTTAAAAAAATAATTATTGTTTCTCACAGTTTGACCAACATTAGTTAAACCCACTAAATGTTTGCTGAAAAAAAATTCCTTTTATACATCACAATACTAACTAAAATTACAAATTTCTAAATTGTTTTGAATATAGTTTTCCTGAATGAGAGAAAAAAAATTAAAATAAATGCACGTTAACAAAACGATCACACGTTTTCCTTTGCATTATCAGTGTTAAGTATACGATGTATTGACGATCACTGCAGGCAATGAATGTAGACCGAGGTATCTAACATATCCAACTGTTTGAAAACTACTGGTATGACTACCGGCAGTTCGTTAATTACGTCGTTCTTCTTCACGTGTGTTAATACTTCAGAGATACTGTACTTTGTAATACCTGTATTTCACACTTCACTCATCAAACATTTTAAATGCAATCAACAACATAAATGTTTATTTTGATAGATACCCTGCCAACACAGTGTTTTGTTGTAGAAAGGGGTAAATGCACTAGTCCTGGACTCGAGTTTACGTTTCACTAATTGTTTGTGAGCTATGATTTTAATTAAGCGGTAACAATAATATTGATAGTTCATTTTGATGTACTTTGTTTCCCTTTTGGCTAATATTATTCTTGAGATTGTAACAATGTTTGATATATAACCAAGTTTACAATTATTATTTTAAGGGTAAAATGGAAGGTGTGGGAACATGTATCTGAATCCCTATAGAGACCATAGTTCTCGTTACTTAAACAATAAATCAATCGTATGGACAATCCTATACCTCAAACTAATCAGAAATTAGAGAAAGCACTTGGGTGGCTCTCATATCCCTAAGGTCGGGTTTATAAACTACGCAAGGACGCAAGAACGCAAGACACAAACAATTGAACATACGAAATCGATGTATACCGGTTTATAAAATACGCAAGGAACGCAAGTACGCAAGACTGTAACGCAAGAGTTCATCAACTTTCAACTTCTTGCGTTTCACCGCCTTCTATGTCGACAGTTTGTTTGATGAAAACATTTGAAAATAGTCTCTAGAAGGCTGTGATTCCGCCATTTTGTTACACTTTTTTTGTGTTTGTTAAGAATGCGTTTTAAAACACACGGTGCTAGTATTTATTGGTTTCTATTTAAAAATACCGAAACAACAGAATGTCTAGAAAGCAAAGATGAGTGACAAAACACATTCGTAAAGGAAAAATACAAAGAGAAATTTTCTGTTGCCTCTCCGAAATTTTGAGTGGTAGTGTTGGTTACTTCGTGTCGCTCGCAATGTTTATAAAGCCGGCCTCACACGATGCCTAAATTCCTGTTACCTTCTGCTATACCCATGGGCATAAAAATATTTATGGCAGATTCTGAGTTGTGGGTATAGCAGAAAATGGTGCGTGGCTCCTCGCTCATATTCACATGGTACCCAGAGTGATAACAGAAATCGCATAACACCACCGCCACATTTTTTAATGGTCGTTTTG
>PNEQ01114735.1:0-19463 GCA_003012365.1 Medauroidea extradentata | reverse complement strand
TGGAAACAAAGACGATCAACAGTATTCGCTTCGCTGGAAAGCCAAACCGCAACATCTGTTATATACATAAAGTAAACAAAAGGACGTCATGACGTAAACACGATCGGTTCAGTTCAGTCCGTTTCCTATTCCTTTTCACAGAAAATATTTCGTGCGCATGCGCAGTCGTCGCGTCCAGTGTCTGTCTCGAGACGCTCGTATATTACGAGTGTCATCCATAAACATTCATCCTGATGTGCTGGACTGGACAGAAAAAATCACACTTCCTAACAACCAGACAATTAGTTTCAAACTGGATGCAGGATCACAATGCAATGTGCTAAATCTTAGCATAGCAAACAAATGTATATTACACATCAAACCATTCAGGACAAGAGGACTTCCCTCATTCAGTAAAAACAGCGGTACCTGTAGAAGGAGAAGCCACAGTAAAAATTTCTACAAATAGAAAAACCATACACATTGTCAAATTCCATAATGTAAACAAAGGTCTTCCATGCATTTTAGGAGACAAGCCTGTGAAACATTGGCACAGATGTTATCAGAAGCGACAAGGGAAGCTTTTTCATTGTTATTATTGTACCAGCTCTCGGGGAGTACAGGCATGTACACAGATACTTTTGGAATTTGAGACATTGGTTTAAGCTGTTGTTGTACCTGCTCCTGGGCCTGGTACGTTAGCGCCCAGTCTTGATGCATAAGTGCTTCTAACCCCACAGCAACAGCCAAGGAAGACATGTGCATGTGTAATGTGGTGTCCTAAAAAAAAGAGAAGTATTGTGCTGAGCATATTGTGCCGGCGTAGAGTCAGTTTTGTTTTGCAAGACAGGAAGGGTAACCTAGCTGCAGTGCACTAAAAGCAGAGCAGTTTGTTTATGCGTTAGCGCGCAGTGTGCCTTGGGCACCGAACACTGGCCACATCACTAGTGACATCACAGTCGGCCATCTCCGCACATAAAATAAGGGTTATATTTTCTTTTTGCAGCAGGCTTTCAGAGGCATCAATCATTAAATGCCTGTTTTACATTATTGCATTTATTAAGTACTTGGTCATGACACGCAGTAAAGAAGGATTTAATTATATGTTATTGTATGTCTATATACCTATAACTTTAATTAACGTATTTAATTACACATGCTGTAATGTCTTCTAGTTTGTCTGACTTATTTTTGAGATAGGAAATATGTAAGCTGGTTGGGATCCCTCCGTGGATGGGAAGGGGGGTTTCAGGGCTCGCAGGCATGATCCGGCAGTTGGAAAATAGGGGGGGGGGAGGTGGACACTTGTAGCTTGTGGACTACCATGTGATTTCACTGACTCCGTGGTTCTGTTCACTGGATTTACATTACTAGCTCTGCCTTGTCAACCATGTATCAGTGTTTTATTGGCATTAAGCATTGTTGTAAGTTCTCACCATTTTTAACTCATGCTTCTTTTGCTGTCATGTTTTGACCACGTGTGTATATTTAGTTTTTTTTTTTTTTTTTTTTTTTAACATGCTGCCAAACTGAACTTTCAAGTCTCCTTATTTCACTAGCTGCTTAGGAATGGATTGTTTCTCTCGACCTATGGTGTAGGTGTGTGGACGGCCTCCAAAAGTCCATATAGATTTAGGTGATCCCAGTACCACAACTTCGCGGCGCAAGATTTTGAGACTCCAGTGAGAGAGAGGGCATACAGGCAAAAAAATACCACGATCCGAGGAGAGTCTCGTGTTCAATTGCACATTTCAATTGGTGGTGTCCATAAAATGAAACCATCACAGTCACCGCCGAAAATTCATTGTTGCCCTGACAACCAGCCGAATCACACTTTCCGCAACAGTCTAAGCCTCTCTCGGTCCCAGATGGTGGGAAAACTTGAACAGCATTTTTACCTTCACCTACACTGTAATCCTTGTGCTCTTATTGTAAACCTTGTGATTTTGTTTTTCCGTTAGGTGTGTATTGTTTGTTACCAAACGGGCTGAAGGTTGATTAATTACTAAGGATCAGTATTTTGAAATTGCAAAATTTGCTCGAGTACTATAAAAATGTTGACAATTGAGACAGAGACTAAGTGCCGTACTTAAAAATAAATTAAGGAATTTTTTTTTTTGTAAATTAATGACATTTAACTTATAGTTTAAATGTTATAATTTTTCTAAAGACGATAAGAGCACATAGGTAAGTTGTCTTGTTAACATTTGTTTCCATATCTCCATGGTGAAACATTAACAGACCTTAACAATTCTTGATTTATAGTTACAATTTCTTGTCTATGACTATAAGTTAACTGATTACAAAATAAAATATTGCTTTTGTTTTGAAATTTGGTGTGTTACAATTTCATTTGCCAAAATTGTGTACAGTTTGACATTTAAAGAATGCAGAAAAAATTATTGTCAATGACTGGAGGAACTACAGACTTCTAAAGAGCTCATCAACTGGAAAAGCATTTTGAACAAGGCCACAGTTCATCATGTATGTACAGCATAAGAATTATCTGTCAAATTGTTGAGAAAACTATACTACACTTGAAGATGTGTGTACAGAGTTTTCAACTTTTAGCTTAAATGATAACTTAATAAGTACCGGTAGTCAATTTAGTTGGCTTGGGGCTTTTGAAATGGTATGGGGTTCTTTTTTTTGTCTTATAAATTATTATTAAAAATTATCGAAGCTGAACCATGTGGACATTAACTATTTTCAAGTAAAAATTTCAGTTGCATAAGTTAGTCATTAATAATCATTTTCTCTTTGAGGGGATTTAATTTTTCCTTCTCTCAGAATAGTATATCAACATTACTGCTGTTGTTCCGATGTGCAGCCTGTTGATTTTAGTGTTAATGTCATAAATACGCACAGTAAGATTTAACTGCTATTCCACAGTGGTTTTAGAGTGGACACCCTCGGCCATTTGCAAGCCTACCTATGCATTCTAACATCATTTTGTAGCGCTGGTTTTTGTCTCACCTTGTAGCGCAATGTTACAAAGTTAGTTTGCTGTCTTTCTCAAAATAACTCTAGCCCCTCTTCTGATGCCATGTGGTAACAGACATTCAAGTCATGCCCTTGCGAGCTGCTCTGTTATGATAAAGTGAACAGCAATTCCATTCTCAGTTGCAGCTTAGAAGTCGGTGAACTCATTGAATTCTTCCTTCTAATTTGCCACAAATAGTTCTGTTGATATTAAGTACTGTTCTATATGGAATTATTTAAGTTAGTGTTGAAATGATAGACTTGGTTTCTGTTTCAGTTCTTATTTCCGATAGTTCACCATCACTTGTACAAAAATAAATTCCTCCAGACACTAAAGGATTCGCTATAAAAAGTCTCGTACTAAAACAAGAATACACCAATTGACTTAGTTCTGGAATGATTACGTGAAATAATGACATGCCAGTTTTATCACAGCCTATATATGCAAAGGAGGATACATTAGTATCCCACACCCCGAATGGCCTACACGTGCGAAGAGCAAAACTTTTGTAGAAATAAGTTGAAATCCAAACAAATTCATATTATAAAGAAAGGTGAGGCCCAGATGCTATCTGCACATTTTAATTTTGCACTCCCTAATCACTCATAGTATGTTTGGGCTTAAGCCCGAGTTGCCTACATGTCCATTCTCTGTCGTGGCGCAATGTTTGTCCATTCCTGGTGATGGTTTGTTCTCCCAACTTCTAAAACTTTCTAAGTTCATTTCTTAGAGGATAGAAAAAAAAATTGAAGTCATACTACATTACAGATACAAGGTTTTTTTAATTTGAGCATTGAAGAAAGCTAACACACGGTAGACTTACAAGGTTTTAACACTATAAGCACCATGAAAACTAACACCAAATTCACCTAGAACGTAAACTTGGAAAATCTGGACTTACAAGGTTTTAGAAGTAAGCTGACGATTTGCTTCTTCAGCCTTTCATTTTTTTTTATGCTGGCCCAGAACGCGAAGTCATTCTGCTTGCCATTAGGTCTGTTGTTCTCTCATAATTCTTTTGTACAGGTAGAATGTTGTGACCTATCCCATCTGTATTTTCATACCATAATTTAAATGAAGCATATCATCAGCAATTTAGAAGTCCTGAATCATCCACCGTATTAGTCGAAAACCCTCCATGGAATCTTCCACAGAAGAGTAAAGACATTATTCATTTTTGCTCATCTATTCAAATTGCTTCAGACATACATATCTATCCGAAGGTGTCAACATAGACGGGGTTCACATATTAACTTGTAGCAAGGGTGAAAGCTATGGACTCATTTGACTCTGAACTAGCTAAAAATATACCTTTCTCGGGCTGCATTAGTAAATGATCTGTCAAACCTGTTGAACTCACTTGGACCATGAATCTTTTTCATCAATTGGTAACTTATGGATCGTCATGTGGGCTGCGACATACTGTTTGTACCAACGTTGTAAACATCTGCTCAGCTCAAGACAGTTATAATGTGTGAGGTTTTGTTTTCATTGGAGGTAAGAAGGATAAAAAATTCCCTTGCATACTGTATGCGGCCCTTGGGCCACCATTTTAACACAACTACTTAAAAGCAATAGACAGTATTGCAGGAGAGATAAGCAGCACATAAGAACAAAAGCTACAAAATATATGCTTAAGTTGAAGAGGAAGGCAAGCTAGAAACTTCGCCAACTAACTGGACCCCTAAGGTTACTTAACCTTTGAAAGAAAAATTTCAGTTTGCAACAGCTGTCGAAATGTGCAGCACTCAAGATATATGCACTTTCAGACCAGTATCTCTTTTTCTGAAGCTGTAATAAATTTTTTGCTATCTTTAGTTACTCCAGTTACATGTGCTCTGAATGCTAAAAGCTACTTGCAAATGACAATGACACAGAGAGTCTAAATTCATTTTTTATTTTGTTGGAGGAGATGATCTTATTGGAAGTTATGTTTCACAATTCATTATCTGAATTTAATATGGTTCCAGTAATTAGCAAAATAAGTCATTATGTAACATGATCGTAAATAAATATTGTTGAGGAATGTATATGAGGGCCAGCGTATCGCACCCTGACAGACTTGTTACTGGAAGCCCATAAGCATCTGTGTGCCTCGAAGAATAACATGGAATGAGGCTGTACAATGGAGAAGCAAGGGAAATGGGAGATGCCAGAGAAAACCTGTCAACCGGTGCTGATGTCCGGCACAATTCCCACATGCGAAAACCAGGAGGCCGATCCCACAGAGGATTGAACCCATATTGCCTTGGTGGGAGAAAAGTGGTCTGACAACTCAGCTGCCGTGGCCGCCAATATTCTCGTAACTTGATGTTTGATTTATGAAGCACTGTTGTATTGTAGTTAATATTTATCATATTCTTAGTTAAACATTTATTTTTGGTTGTTATGTACTGCTTTAAAATTATTTATAATGATACTTATGTTCAGCTGTTCTAGTTGCCTATACTTATAACCTTAAATTTTAGGAATTCAAAAGAAAATATTTTTTGCCTCCTAGTATAATTGTTTTACAAAGGATGTTTTCGTTTGTTTTTAACCATGATCGAATTAATGTTTACAGACTACTATTTGCACTTATTTTGGTTTCCTTTTTACAGAAACCATTTCGTCCCTTGGTAGGGAAAAGGACCAACGTCTCAGTTTTAATATTAGTTCATAAACCAATTTACTGACCCTTAAGCTAGAGAGAAACCAAAGACAGCATAGTAGCTTGGAATCCTACAGTTACAATATTAAGTATTGGTTTTGGAATTGGTTTTTAATTGCATTTCTTAACAGTTTTTTCTTTCTACTCTTAAGTTTGTACAATATGATGTTGGCACTTTTGCCTACCAAAGGACGATTTATTTCTCATGTCATGTATACATCTTACCCAAATCAATACAGTTTTCGTACTACAAAATATTTGTTTGTTTACACTGACACGTAATTGGTTGAAATTAAGTTGAAGGGAACCAACCCACAGTTACTGGAACTTAGATATTCAATATCAAAGTTTACTGTGTGCAACTAAACCTTGTATAAAGTGTTGTTTCTGTGCTCTTATGGTTCTTTGAGAATTATGATTTAATACTTGTTCTTGTTATACAATGTCATAATTCCATCCAATTAAACTTAAAAAAGTATCTTAACCAAAGTTGAAAATCAGTCACTGAATACAACGCTCAAGAAAACTTTGAAAAACCTTTACAGTTATTCTCTTAGAACATTTAAAAGTTATCTGTATGAAAAATTTTAGAGGAAATTTTCCATTATGAACTAATCAGTATAAATCACACCACTACTGTATAAACAGACACATAAAACTGTTCAGACAGTTCATATGCTTGTCTGAGGGTAGTGAGTATTCTCGTTTGCCTTCCCCCACTTCCTCGCCACTGATTTGGTAATGATGCTACATTCCTGGTTGAGGGTTAACACATCACAATACCAATTTAATTGACGGACAATGATAGGTGCCAGTGTCCACTAAAATTTAAGTACCACTGTGACACACAAGAGTAAGCTCCCGCACACTTAGCACTAGTTTCCCTAGAATAAAAATGTATGATTTTATCTGTCATAGAGAGTGGTAGACAAATACGTAAGTTACGGTGCTCCACATATAAAGGAATAGGAGAGCAAAATTTGAAGTGTGTATTACAGTGGTAATCACACAAATCAATGTGCTGAAGTTGGCCAGGTCCATAAAGGTTAAATATAAAACTCTATTACATGGTAATAGCAACTGAGAAGAAAGAGCCTGCGTGGAGGACAAAGAATTAATAAAATGTTCTGTAGATGAAGTCTCATGGTAGCAGAATTTACTGGTAGAGTTACTTCGGTCTCTCTGACTCAGAATGGAGTGCAAGACAGTTAGGTGCCCCGAAAATATGGTGGCAAAATCATTACTTTGACGTGAACCAGACGTCCACGTATCTTTCTCGGACCATTTGCCCTGCTATAATTCAGCCACTACCCTGGCATCAGGTACAACAGATGCGAATGTGCTACTTATCGGCCGCACCGCTAATTAGTATATCTTCCGGTGCACCTCAGACATCAGCTAGGGTGAGTGAAAGTGCGTGAGTGGGTAAGATGTGAGTGCCAAGGCCTTGCACTATTGCACCCCGTCAGGGTTAAGGAATGGGCCACGTGGAGTGCAACCCTACAGCCCATACCCCTCGGGGGATAATGGACTTGCCCAAGTTAGCAACTTTACAGTCAAATACTTTTTATTATTATTATTATTATTATTATTATTATTATTATTATTATTATTATTATTATTATTATTATATGTTGTTCACATAGAAACAGTAGTAATCAGAGACATTTGTTAGATAATAAGAGACAGACAGGCAGAGATACAGTAATAATTAATTTCATTTTAATTAAGGTTGTAGCAAAGTTTCTTAACTTTATTATTGGGTTGTTTTAAATTTACTAGTGTCCTAAATAATGTATTATGTTTTAGTTATTAATTGCATCTAGTGTATTCATTTGTTCACCATCACTACTTCATCTCATTTTGTTTTGTTGTGTTTTGGTGGGAGATGCTGCGCCCTCTGTGCGCCATCTCCCAGAAGCAGGGTCTTGTCCGTCTGACCGCCGAGCAGGGCACAAGTGCGAGAGAACTGCTCTCGCGCCACCCTTGGACCTTGTGTAATGTCTAGTGTACATTCAGTCAATTAACATTAACATTCATGTTCTGTCCAGGGGCCGGACTGCAGTCATTACCGCGATTACAGTTTGTAGAAAATATAAGTATTTTTTAATTCGTTAAAATCAATAGCGCGTTTCATTTCCGTATCAGGACTGGGGCTGGACCCCGTAACTCACGTGTATTTCAGTGGAGAAGAGGCGTGGCCCTGGCCCACGGCCGTAGAAGAACAGGTCTGGACACTCGCCTGGAAACTTGACCCCCTTGTTGTTTGGCTGTAGTTCACCAAGTTACAGAGAATATTGTGTTTTATTGGTGCTTCAGTTAGGGCGGTCGGACTCAAACTTCTCCCACTTCCTTTCCACTAAGATAAACAATCAAAATGTATTTTTTTATCAATTTATTAAATACTTCTTTCGCTCACAAATTTAAGAAAAAGCTCCAGCAATCTTTATTTACTTTATAAATTTAACAATGAAAAAAAGTGAGCTGAGTTTGAGTCCGACCGCCCTAACTGAAGCGCCAATAAAAACAATATTCTCGATAACTTGGCGAACTACAGCCAAACAACAAGGGGGTCAAGCAAAATACATTGGTAGATAGGCGAGTGTCCAGACTTATTCTTCTATGACCATGCCCTGGCCTAAACAAAGGCTAAGTGAGTAAGTGTACGTATCCAGGATTAAGGTCGCCAACATCAGCGGCGCTGCTTGGGGACAGCGACACAACCTGAGGAAGATGTCTCGTGCTCGTGTTTCGCCGAGCTAAAACTGCGGAACTGGCGCCTATGGATCTTCCTAACCTTCTCCTGTACATTGTTCCTTGTCATTTAGCCCCCCCCCCCCCCTCCCACGCATCACAGAGTCATGTTAACTTTGTACAGCTCAAAAAGACTAGCATGTTAACTGTTACCAAATTCATTAAAGCAATCACTAATCATTAAACTAAGACAAATGATGTATAACGAAAAGTATGCTTACTAAATTATATAAACATGCAAATACATAAAAATAGAACATTCAGTTCTAAATTATAGGGGCTCTGAAGAAGGATAGTTTTTAGTATTGCTTATGACTGGGTTACTGTGATGAGGCCTACAATGCTTATTCTTTTGCTCAAAGGCCATCTGCTACTGGCAATATAAATTTGTTAATTTTGAACTATTAAAAGTTTTAAAGATTTCGGACATTTGTATGAGGAATTCACACATTTTTTATGTTGGCTATAAAAATATAAAATGTACTGCATATATGTGATCATATTTCTTGTATCTTCATACACATAATTATTCTGGTCATAACAACATATCCCTACATACCAACCAACTTGTATTTATTTTCTCTGTTATTAGCCAAAGGTCAGCATTACCACAATTGCACTTTGTCTGAGTAAATCTCTAGTGTTTCTTTCTTGGTGTATTATGTGTATAATTTTTTTGTCAGTGTCTATGCACTGTTCATAGACTGGCATCCTGTAATAATTTGAATAGTGTGTGGCTAAGCTTATCAATGTTATATTCGGTTTCACCACGAGTAAGTCACGTACACGATCTGGAGGTTGAGTTAAGGATATTTTTCTTGTACACACAATTAAACCTATTTATTTTTATTTCTTCCAACCATGCAAACATTCACTTGCCACATAGCGTTTTCTACTCTCTCTCTCTCTCTCTCTCTCTCTCTCTCTCTCTCTCTCTCGCATATGCACACATAAAAAAAAATTTTAGGAAACAAGTTTCAAGTTTTTTTGCTACTAAAATAATTTATAGCAAGACTGTGAATGTGTGTGTGTTTTAATGTAAGTTGATTTTGTTTGTAGAAGGACAAATTAATTCTCACAATGGTTGTTGAAGATGAGGAAACAGAGCTTCTTTTTTTGCTGGAGGTGGTGGTAGACAGCGTCAAACTCAAGGATACGAACTGGGCTGCTTCAGATTTACCACTACGAGTTGGTGTCAAGTTCATTGACTTCCCCATGCTGGAGATTCAGCAAGAGGCATTCGCAGACTCGTTAGCTCTCCTTAAGGATGGTGCCTTCAGCAGTGGCAAATCTTGTTTGTTCCCAATGGGACCCCGTAAACTGCTTAAAAACATAGAGGAAAGTCCATTGACACTGACTGTGTTCCAATTGCGTCCAGATATGGCACCTCCAGATATCCTCGGTCACACAAGCATTCAGCTTTCGGATAGCATGGATGAAATGATCTGTATGATTGAAAAAAGTCCAACAGCAGTTCCAGTTGCCAGGTTTCTGCAAGACACATTCCCCCTTGCAGGCCTTAATGGAGAAAGATCAGGTGAAATCACTCTCTTTGTGCGTCTGTCCTGCCTTGGCCAGACAGTTCTTTCACAGGTCCAATTGCTGGAGAACCCGGCTTCATATCTCTTCAAAAATACTATACTGGATGACACATTCAAAGCCATAGAGCTTCCCGAGGCTTCCATGTCACTGCATACATTACAAACAAAAGATTCATACCAAGATATTTTGACTTCTACCTCACCAATTATGTACAACATGGAGGAAGTGCATTTTATCAGTCGTGATGAGGCACCTGTTGACAACTTAAAGTTTGTGGCCGGGGACCGTGTTCGGCAAACATTAAAGCATATACTTTATGAACTGGACCAAATAGGTGATTCTGAATTGCCATCATTTAAGGCTAAGCCTTGTCAGACTGACATCAAAGTTCCAAGTGACATTGCAGTTTCAGGCGACGTCAACCTATTGTACAAGTTTTCTGACATGCAAAAAACCTTGGATGCACCTAAAGATAATGTGCAAGTCAATGAAGGAAAAGTAAAATTTGACAGGCCATTATTCTACTGCACCACAAAAAATGTGTTTGAGAATCTGAAACAAGTACATTCAAACATATGCTCTATATTACCAGAAGGTTCTGGCCAGGCGATGGCTTGTGGAAAATCAGTGTCTGCTCAAGTACAACCTCAAAGAACTCCTACTCATGCAAGAGATGGTGATATGTGTGCCTGTGACAAAAATATTAATTGGTCACAAACACTACAGAGCAATGCCAATGAGCTGTTTGAATATTCTGCAAACCAGTCACCAACTGTGCATCCAAATAAATATTCTGAATCCTTGTGTACTTGCACTAATGAGAGTGAGTGGCGTTTTCCTTGTTTCACTGCTACAAGTACTCAAGTCTGTGAGAATGGCATTCTGTCTTCAGTACAGCAGAAAGAAACACACTGTTCTGGAAATAGACAATTAAAGGCATGTGTGTGCAATTGTGTGCAGAGGTTTAGAGATTCTCCAGAATCTCCTAGGACACTATGCACTTGTAGCCATCTTCAGGAAACACACTCACAGAAACCAGAAGTTGTGTGCTTTCCAACAGAGGTGTCCAACCTTGACAGTGGCTTAGCACTGCTAGCAAATGACCATCTTGAAGAAGGCGGCCGGGATGCTGCAACTGTTATATGGCGCTTTCCTGATAGTCACCGATGTTTGTGCATGCACCACGCAGCTCTAGAGCCAAAGTTCACAGGCACGTATGAGACTCTGAATATTCCTGGTACAAATGGTAGCCCAATGGGACCTAGTTTGCCAGTTCAGGATGATCGCAGCTACACGCCTGTCAACCCTCCGGTGAGGTACGACACAACTGGGAGACTCTCACCAGCAGGAAGAGGTGAAACATTAGTAGAGGCACGTGCACACCCGCCAGTAAGGTAAACTTCCAATATATTATATACTTATCGTATTTCTGTATCAAGTTTTTAAGTTTGTGACATGATGTATATTTGTATCATGAGTTTGTCTTATTTTGGAAAAGAGTGTTTGGTATTTTTTAAGTGTTATTAATTAGGATTTTATTCTTGAACAATGACTATCCAGTGAGATATCTACTTGTTAATAACTATTCAGATCTGTGAGAAACTAATTCATATTTCATTTAATGAGTGACATATTTTTAAGGCTTCTAAGATATTTTGCACATTTTACTGAATTTCTGCTACAGGAATAAAACTTTATTTTATGTTTAAGAAAAGTTAACAAAAACCTTAAAAACAGTCAGCGAATACAAGGATCACAACACAATAAAACATTTTTGTTATAGGTCGTTCGGGATAAAGTGAGCACTAAAAATTTAACTTTTGAAATATATCACTAGCCATTACTGCATATAGTTCAACATCAACTCTAGTTGCCTCACTGCTTGTGTGGTTGGCAACGAAATTACGCAATATAGTTCAGTGTATTTTCCTATTTAAATACAGCCATACTGTAACAAAGTAATCGAAACAGACAGAATTATATTTTATATAAGTAATGAACTTTTGTAATCGAACTGTATAGATTTCTACCGACTTAACAACTTATCTTACACGTGCAAGCATTAAGTGGCGTGTCCAAAGAGGTTAGACATTTCCCGTCTTTAGCAGTTACGTGCAGAACGATACAAATTAACTGAAAATATAACTTGAGCAGGGCATTTTTGAATGCTCACTTTATTCCAAACCGCTTATAACCATTTGCTCTCATTCTATATTCGTTTCTTAAATTTAATAGGGAAGGTTTGGAATATAGACTATGCATGCCCCAAATTCATATTCTGTTGTATTTTTGGACTTTTAATTATCTCCAGTTAATAATGGGTAAAAGTTAAAAAAATCTAAACTATATTTAGAATACAAAATGAAGTTCATTTTAATATGTTTTCTTAAGTCATATATTTGTGCACTCCACCACTTAAGAGTTCTGTTGTCATGAATTATTGGTGCTATGTAGTACTAGCCATATTGAGCTGGGCTAGTTCTGCCTTAAGTTGTTTTTGCATGAACTTGGTGATATAACTTGATGCTGGTATGAAATGCTACTGTAAATAAGATTTTGATTTGTGCGCCGTTCGAGCCCCGCCAATGAACTCATCCCCCCACCTATCTTGCCGTCGTTCCTTCTAAAAGCTTTGGCCGGCCCCGGCCGTCTTCGTGCCTTCCCTTCCCCTTCCCCCCCATCCACCCGGCGTCTAAGCCGCTCCATTCCTGGTTGCCTCGTGGCACTCTGCCTCCACTCGCCGCCCTGCTATGTACTGGAGATCTTCTCGTGGCCTACGCGGCACCCATGCCTACTCGTTTTTCTGGTAAGCCTTTTGCTTGGTTATTTATTTCTATTTTGCTTTCGCATTAGTTTGTTCACTTAGTTTCTGTCTTGTTTCCGATTATGTGGTGCCGTTTCGGCTGCGAAGTGATCGACACCCCATTAAACCCTTTCAGTATGCTATGTCATTTTGTGATGGTAATCGAATTTGCGCATTGTTATGTATTTTGGACTGCCGTTTACTGTATCTGGTATAACAGTGTAATTTATGACTAATAAACCCCTTTTGATTGAATTCTGTACGAGTTTACTTTCAATATTTGTTTAGCGACTATATTACCCTGTCCCTGTGTAAGCAGTGACGTTACCTTTTGGATTGTGTTGTGATGGAGTTAGAAAGTGTGCCTTGGCATTAGACTGTTTGCTCATCTTAGATTTACGGCCGTTTTGTTATTGTACAATTGTGTCTGTGAGATTTGGGCACAATATGATCAGTCCTAAGGAAAAATAGAGATCCTTATGGTGTCTTTTTAGGACATAAGTGGTTATAAAATTCCTGTAATATTGCGGAGATACAATATTCCGTTACTTCTCATGAAGGTTGGAATAAATTTGAGCAGAGGTCTTAAATTAGTACCGACAAATTGCTCCCCCCTACCCCCCATATTTGGTCTTTTTCCTCCATTTTGGTCCATTTTTAACATAAATGTATGCATGAATTGGTGTGTAAGTACATATACTTAATGTAATTCGGGCACTGCATATTAAATATTAAGCTTAAGGTTGGTGGCTTTCCCTGTGCCAACGGAACTTGGATGGGGCATGTGCACTGACCTCTATGACCCGATGCTCCTGGCTCAGTGGAGGGGCATATGACCTGGAGGGCCTAGTAGAGTGACGGGAGGAAGCAAAGTTGTCCGACACTGTCGAGAGGGAGGTAGGCCGGAACTGGTACTACTATGGTGGGTGGAGCTGGGATGGTTGGAGCAGGTGGTGTTGACAACACAGATGAATTCTGGAATGGAACATTCCCGTCAGAAGAAGGGGGCAAGGGAGATATAGCCCGGAGAGCATCAATGCAGCCAAAACTATATTCTTCGTAGAAGAAGGGTCCAGGGAACAGTTGGTCGCGTGGAAAAGCTGAGTTTCCTCCTGGGGATGGCTGAGGTGCGGGGGTGTGTTGGGCCCGTGCAGCTTCCAGCTTCAGCTGCTCGTACACGTTGGCAGTGGACCTCACCTCGTCCAACTGCCCTTTGATGGCAGAGTCAACCCTCTGCCTGTGCCGCCTTCCGGCCCTATGCCGGGGCATCAGGTTCTTAAGGGTAGAGAATGGAGTATCCTCCTTTAGCGGATCCGATGTGAATAAACTCCTGTTCCCAACGTTACAAGAGGGTAGGAAAAGGTAGAGCTAAAGAAAAATTCCAGTGACCAGCTTCCAGGGGACCAACGTAAGGTGTCCTGGTGCGGTGCCAACGCTTGTCAGGAGGTCCCAGGGCTGTGAGGGCCGTAGCACAAGCTATGCGACTGGACACGCTAGCAGGGCTGGCGACTCTCCCCACACAGTGAGTCTTCTCCAAGGGGAACGCCTTGGACTAGCTAAAGGTACTGCTCAACCCCCAGAGAGGTTAGCGACTGGTACAGCTCAGCCCCGGCGATTTCTTACTTGGTCCGAGTGAGACCAGCGAAATGCCTTAAGGGCAGCAATAAGTGCTCCTATCATTGATCTCCGCAGTCAGAGGAGTTGATTAGGATTCTAGGAAAGGTAGGTGGGGGTTGGAAGGGTGCTGGTAGGGATTCTAGGGTTAAAGTATGGATACGGGGTTCAGTGGAACTGTTTTTATTGCTAAAAACAGCCACAGCATATTCAGTTCAAAAAGTGTCTCTACAAGAGAGAGACCACTTCCAATCCCGGCGCAGACACGTGGGTGACGGTGGCCCTGTACTCCTGCTCAGGCGTCTTCTCGGCATGGTGCAAGCGGCGAAGGTTTCCAGCAGCGCATGTGTGGATTTCAATGAGAAGTTCGGTGGACAATCAGCGGAGGCGTGCTTGATTACGGACTGCAGTCTTTCATATAAGCTCTAACAAGAGTCGGAGTGGTCGTCAACACAAAGTCAACTGACGAAGACTCTGGTGTCTTGCAGGCGGCAACGAAGGTCTCCGGCAGCACGTGTGCAGATTCCAAGTCACAGTTCTGCGGATAATCAGCAAAAAGGTGCTTGATCACGAACTGCAACTTTTCATATAAGCTCTAACAAGAGCCAGAGCTGTTGTCAACACGAAGTCAACTGACAAAAATTTACAATTTTCCTAACCTATCGTAATTATGGGTGGAGCTCCGGGAGAAGGAAAGGAGGAACCTGTGTCTCTGGGCTGAGCCCCATACGCCTACCAGGGGGAAATTTCATGCAGAGGAGGCATGCATCGCGACAGAGAGGGATTGGGTAGACATGGCCATGATTGGAGCCATGGCTACCTCCCTAAGTATACCTATAGCTTAACCTATGACTAAGAAGAGAGAAGGAAAAACTGGCATTGACACCTTAAAAACCATATCGACAGAATAGGAGTGTAATAACTCAGCAGTTACGTGCATTAAAAATAAAAAGGCACTGAAAAAAGAGGGAAGGTCCAGGTTTCTTTGTTAGTGGAATTATGAAGTTAGAGGGGGCGGGGCGGGAACTGTTTTTTGCTTATTTATTTTCTTTCCTTTTTTATAGTTTTGTTTGGGAGGGTGATGGTTTTAGCCAGGGCACTGTGGGTTAACACAGTGCTCTGGTGGAGGGCAACTACTGGGAATACGGAATTTACTGTCCTGTGCACACCTTATATACCCCAGGCCTGGGGTGCGCAGGGAAGGGACAGGTGCAACTGCAAAGCACCCCTCCTCGCAGGGTGGAGGTGCACGGACAGGATGCTCGCCAGCCACAAGGGTTGGCTGGGACACCTGTCGTATTGGGTGAGCTGCTTGGGGGATTGTGTCGGCATTTACTTAGGGGTAGCCCTACTGGCGACCCTGGCGAAGTGTAGGTGTGGCGGCAGGGGGGGAGGGCAGTGCCCACAGTCACGGAGGCAGGGAGGTGGCATATTGGAACTATGCAACTGTGGTGCGTCAATACATTTAACTAACTCCAGTTTTATTCGTAGCATCAATTGTCAGTATTATTTATTTTTACTTACACAGGTTGTAAGAATGTCAACTACTATTAAAAAAATAATAGAAACCAGTTAGAGCTTTACGTGTTTTGTAAATGACTGGACAAGAATTATATTGGTGTAGATGTTAATGTCATAAAATGTGAAAATGTTGACTGCCGGTCTGGAGTACTGTGTTTCTCATTTGCAGAAATAGGTTGTGTCAATGACCATGTGATTGCAAAAAGTGACTTAGACATTTGTTGTAGCCAGTAACTCCACAAATTGTTGGCTTCTTTGTGTGCCATTATTTTAAACTAAGTGGCAGTAATTCTCTACAGTGTGCAATTTTGACACTTTGCTACAATATTTAGGCACTAAATCAAACCACAGAGGTAGTGGGGATAGGAGAAACTAAATTATTTGGACTAGATGTGCAAACAAGTACAGTAAGGCTTATTAGGGATTTTTACAAATAAAGGTGGAGAAAGTGAGGTTCTAGACAGCAGAAAAATGGTAATTAGAGCTATTTTAAAAGTTTGTAATATTCACATGAAGGGGCCCATTCCCCCACTCAAAATCAGACCACTTGTAGGAAAACGTATTGACTTGAGGTGTGCCGTGCACAAGCGAGGTACACTAATGAACTGGCTGTCCAATGTTAACATAATGCAAAGTGACTAAGGAGCTCATGATAGAAAATTCCAAAAGTAAGAATGACGGAATAGGCAAAATGTGAGTAAGGTGTAATATAAAGGTAACTTTGAGCTGTCAGGGGCCTGATTCTGACCACCTTTTATCAACATTATACCGGACAGAACAACAATGAACTGCATTAACGATTCTGAAATTTGTTGATTACCATTGACCTAATTGCATTAAGTCTGCAAGTAAGTGTGTAGTCTGTCTCATGTAACTTTTCCATATTTTGCCACTTCTCTTCTGAGAAGTGTGCCTGACAGTTCCATTGTTTGGAGCTTTAAACCTGCCTGGCTACCTGGAAAAGCAGTGTCTCCTCAATTGTGTTTACAGACAAACTTCTCAGAAGTGAACTGTCAAAATATGGAATACAGTAGAACCTCGGTTATCCGCGACTCGATTATCTGATTTGCTGATTATCCGCAATTTTTACCATGCAAATTAATTTTTACAATGTAGCAGATTTTGTTTAATGTGCCTGTGAAATTCTGTTAACTTCAGAAGTTTGCGTCTATGTATTCGGTTAAGCATTCACATTTGTGTTTATTAATATACTAGCAGTCACCCGCGGCTTTGCTCGCGAGTGTTATTCGTAACTGATAATATTTACTTTAATTGAAAAACCTCTATGGACACAAGATTGGTACTTCAGTCATCAAGTGTTAGAATGTCCAAGCGGCTAGTTAACCTAATTCTGCAGTAGGATAAGTAGCTATAGCTGTCCACGCGAAAAGCAGTCTTAAGTTTATCCCTGCCACAAACAACGACTTCGCCTGTGTCTTATTTATAGCCCTGCCAATTTGAGGTTGTGGGGTAGTTACAGACACCTAAGGAAAGAGGTTAATCGAATGAAAAAACATATGTTTACCCTGTGCACAACCATTGGTGACGGTGCCCTCAATTATATGTTTTCAAAATATTGACTTTAACTTTATTGCCATTACAAAGTTTTAGTGGGTAAAGGTTTCGCGAAAACGTATTTGGTGCCCCAAACTTAAGATTAGTGAGATCATATATCGTCGGTTTACTGATAAAAGTGACAAAGTCAAAATGAGATTATATTATAAAAATGCTAGGAATATGTATATGTTGTTCACGAACAATTGCCTAAGTTTAAAGTCTATTCGTCGTTTCGTACTGTTGTGTCACAGTATAGTAACATACCACATTTTTGTTAATATCTACAATTTAATACTGTGTTTAAACAAAATAACATTTATGACTTAATCACATTTGGCAGTATACCGACGATATGTCAGCTGATATTGTAGAGGAACCTAAGTGGAAAGCGAACTGCAATTTTACCCCTTTTAAAGACTACATATAAATTGTAATAATTCGATCTGCCTAGTAGTTTTTGTGTGTCAAAATTGAACGTTTGCACGCAGCTTTTAACGGAATTCGAGCCTAGAACCTCCCGGAATTTAGACCTGAGTAACAAATAACTGCGTCACGTAACGTCGAAATATTTCATAAAAAAAATTTATTAAAAAAAATAAAATATCTTTGTCCTGGGCTCATAGAAGTTGTACAACACCACGTCTCGATAGGTTACTGTAGAGTGAAACTCCTGTATAGGTTGTTTCTCGCTGCTCGTTCCTGTTTTCGGATCGTCTGCCTTGAATATTGACCAACTTAGTTTTATTCTTAATAATCACGTTTCTTATAAAGAAAAAAAATTACGTACATATTATTTTTAATATTTACGTAAGCATCACTCTGACGCGAACAACACCTCAATATCGTTACTGGTTAGATAGATATCATGGGTTAATGAAAAACAAATTTTGTGCTTTTTCACCCTTTTGGGTGTCGAATTTCGAAATATTTTAAATTTACATCTTAGACATTTGTATAAGAATCCAACTGAAGTGTAAATCACATCGCTAGCCCGTTCAGTCGAATCAAAATCGATCATTCACTAAAAAAACACATATCACCCCTGCACAGTATTGAGAAATCGAATTTCGAAAAATCTGAAAACCGTTTTGCGATAATTTCTGTAATCATTATCCTAAAGCAAAAATTAATTGTATATCTCGACGGGTTTGATAGATATCGAGGATTTATCCAAAATACGTTCAAGGTCTTTTCACCACTTAAGAGAGTAAATTTCGAAAAACTCTTGAATCACGTTTTATAATACTTTATTAGTATCTCGTGGACTTAAAAAACATAACATTAGCCTGCTGGGTTCAATATATATCGCAGATTAATTAAAAACGCTTTTCACCACTTTTCACCCCTTTTCACGTCCTTAGGTGGCGAATTTCGGAAATTCCTGAAATTACTTTTTAAGTATTTGAGTAAGCATCAATCCTAAACAAAAATTATGTCTCCATATAAAAAACTATGGGATCGATATGTATCGAATGTGAGTCGAAAACTCATATTACCCCATTTTTAACCAGTTTAGGGTTGAGTTCGGAAAATATATTTTAAATGGTACTTGGGATATTTACAAAAGCACCAATTTAAAGCAAAGAGTACTTCGATATCTCCATTGAATCGATAGATATGGAAGGATAATCGGAAACACATTTCACGTATTTTCACCCCTTTAAATAAAGAATTTCGAAACGATTTTGAGTCCTGTCATAGACATTTGTAAAAGTAAACAATTAAAGTTAAAATCACGACGATAGCCAATTGTGTTTCAAAGATAAAGACGATTAATTAAAAACACATTTTGCCCCTTTTTACTGCCTGGGGGTCGAATTTCAAAAAAACCTAAAATTGCTTTTTGGGTATTTACGTAAGAAATATTTTGAAGTGAATATCAACTCTCTATCCCGAAGGATTTGATAGATATCGATAGTTGATTGGAAACACATTTAAGGGCTTTTCACCTCCTTAAATGTTGAATTTCGAAAAATCCTTAAAATGGCTAATATGCATTTTTACGAGTGTCCTATTAAAGTAAAAATTACGACGATTGACCGTCGGGTTCGAGCTCTATC